>CM021250.1:19042260-19245016 GCA_010577795.1 Isatis tinctoria
TCAAAAGTGTACTCCGAGTTGCATTCTTCATCACAACTTCTAATTTAGCTCCAGAATGATCCATAATCTCCAATTAAGCTCCAAACGTACCTAAACCTGTAAAAGACTCTAAAAGACTACAAAAGCACTAAAAAGACTCTATATACACAAGTTATATCATGGCTAAAACTATAAAAACCATGATATATCAACTCCCCCAGACTTAGCTTTTGCTTGCCCTCAAGCAAAACAGAAGACTAGACCTGTGAAAGAGGTTTGAAAACATAGGAAAATCACTTATCCTTTAGAACACTGAATCAACCAACACCAGAGTAAAGCCACATCAAACAGTACTAACTTAAGTTAAGACCTCTAGTAATTTTCCGCAGACTTACTAACCATCCAGATTCCAAAATACAACCCATAAGAGTAATCTAGAATCCCCATTGCTGACCTTATTTTAAGTTAAAAGTGCAGTCTCATCGAGGGAATATCGATCTAAGGACACATGGACTCTTACTCACTCAAGAACCTGAATTTGTGGACAGCCTGCTTCTAGTTTCCTTTCTCCCTCTTTTCTCGCTTCCAATCAGTCGATTTTTCCCTACTAGGATATCATTTTATTTTTTTTATCAACTGATTGTTCTCTTTTCTTCTCTTTTTTTTTTCTAGACAAGCTTCCAATCATTCAACTTCTCATATCACTTCTTTTTCAAAGCTATATCTCTTTTTCATTCCTTTTTCTCTTTTTTTTTTCTAGAGACACTGAAGGGAAGAGAGAGAGAAACCATAATCACAAACTAATCCTATCAGACCTAAGTAAGGAATCCGATTCAAAGTATACCAAGCCCCAAGATGAGAGAAATTAAGTTCATTATATCTAGGCCAGCTCTGGATCATCTAAATACTCAAACAATATGGGGATAATGGAAGATCAATTTACCTTTGGAATTTCCTGTTGGTAGAAACTGCTGTCAATGGCTGTAAAAATGGTCACTAAAGTGGTAGCTAAGACAGTAAGTTCCAAGGAAAGCTCATAGTTCCCAACTAAGGTTTGACTCAATAAAAACAAATTTTTGACACAAAAGACTCTCAAAAGAAAAAGAAAACCAAAACCAAAGTTAGTAACCACCTCCCCCAGACTTGAATAACACTGTCCCCAGTGTTAACAGACATGAGTTTGGTCAAAAGAAAATAATTAGAAAAGAAAAGGTTAGGATCGGAGACGCTTACCTGAAGTCGCGATTGGTGTCGACCGACACCAACGAGTAGTGTCGATCGACACTGATCTGGTCACGATCTTGTTCCTTTTTTTTTTAACACAAGAAAAACAAAACTAAAAATTAGCAAAAATCAAACTAAATCCAAAGAAAACTCCTACCTAATAGTGGGTTGCCTCCCACTCAGCGCTTATTTTCAGTCATTAGCTTGACTATGTTGGAGCTTAGGCATCTGGTGGATCAGAGAGTGGCACTGAATGCCTCTGGAAAGAGCATCTCTTCATCCAAGGTGGTGTATAGGCAGTTTGTGAATGAAATCGACCAAGGAATGAAGGAACAGCAGCAGGGCGGGACATATGTTTGGGAGGTAGACTTCCTTTTCCTACAAAATCATCAAAAGAAGAAACAATAGCTCTACGATAATCTCGTGGCTTGATTAACTGTGAGACAGCTTTTGCACTTTGAAAATTCTTAATGATGATATCAGGAGGTTTAGAATTAGGAACAGGAAGTGTATACCTTTGCTCTATTGGAGGTGAGTGAGATGCGAGATGTAGAGTTTTCTGTTTAACAACAGTTGATGGGTCTTTTGGACTACAAAATTTCTGAAAACTCTGAGTTTTAGGCGTTTCTGGCTTAGCCTGTGGAGGGTGTCGACCTACACCAACAGTGGTGTCGATCGACACTGAACCTGAAACTCGGGACTCTGCACTTTTTCTGCAATTCAACTCTGCAATCCGTGTCTCCATCACAAAAATATCATCCTCCATCAAATTATCTTTCACGGATCCTTATCTTCGAGCCTAGTCATGAATAGATGATCTCCACTCCAATCCTCAAGCCCAGCAGCTTGCTTAGAAATCTCAACCAATTCCTCTTGAACAATCAGCTTGTTCACTTGCTCAGTAGCCTCCAGCTCATTGACATACCCAGCAGTAATGTCATCTGACTCCTCATCCATGGCAACCTCTACAAAAAAGGTTTGACCATCAATGGTAGGTTTTCTCCTCAGCTTCTCCATATCAAAGTTCATGACCTTATCTCCCAAATCAAGCTCTATCTGCCCTTCTCTGACATCAATAATAGCACCTGCTGTAGCTAAGAATGATCTTCGCAGAATAAGAGGATCCTGAGGTTCTTCACCATATTCCAAAACCACAAAGTCTGTGGGGATAGTGCACCCAGCAATCTGAAGTGGAACATCCTCTAAAACACCTTCTGGAATCCTCTTGGAACGATCCGCAAGGACAAGATGAATCCTTGTCGGCTTGAAGTCAGTCAACCCAAGTCTTACAGCAACAGAATATGGCATTAGGTTAATGCTAGAGCCAAGGTCACAGAGAGAGTGAGGAAACCTTCCTGTTGAGATGGTGCAGTCTAGCACAAAACTCCCTCGGTCAGGTAACTTCTTTGGAATCCTACTCTGAATCATAGCACTGACCTGTTCAGACACTCTCACCTTCCTTTCTTTCCTTGATAATGTCTTTTTCAAAAGGATTGCACTAATGTCCTTTGTGAGCAAAACTGCTTCCTCAGGACTTATACCATTCACAACCATCCTCTTAACATACCTTTTAATTGGAGGTGAAAACTTGACTGCATCAACCAATGGTATCTCAATCAGCACCTTGTCCATTATTGCCTTGCATCTGATCTCTTCCAACTCTTGTTTAGACTTCTTACATGCCTTTGGAAAAGGAATTTTAGGCTTATAGGCATTTTCCTCGTGTGCTGTGTGAGAATTAGCCAATTCTGGCTTGCTCCGCGATTGGTGTCGATCGACACTAGTATGGTGTCGATCGACACTGACCGGTGTCGACCGTTTCGAAGTGGTGTCGACCGGGTTGGTCGACAATCGTCCGTCATGACTCGAAATCTCGAGTTTTTGGGGTGGTGTCGATCGACACTCCAGGTTGGTGTCGATCGACACGTGCTCTGGAACGTCAAAATCGTCATCAAATTCTGCAGAAGCCACAGATTTTTCTTCTTCTTTTATCATGATGGCATTGACATGATGCCTTGGATTTGAATCAGTCTTTCCAGGAAGAAACCCCTCTTGCCTTTTTATGGATGAAGCTGTTTGTGCAACTTGAGTGTCCAGCTTCTTGACATGGGTGCTCAATGTTTCAAATTTTCCATTCAGGTCTGTGTACATGGAATCCAGCTTTCCATTAAAATCCACTGTTAACTTGGTCTGTCCAGCAAGAATCTGCTCCAGCATGCTTTCCATTTTGCTCTCTGCATTTGGTGGAGGAACTGGTTGGTAGGAAGAAGAGCCATAATTCCTTGCAAAGTTGGAGTTTTGAAAAGGTCTCTGGTAAGTAGAACCATACCCAGGCTTATTCCCAAATCTCTGTCCCTGAAACCCAGCTCCATTGATGAAATTTACATCCTCTTTCTCTGATTCAAAGGTTTCAACTTCTGCAGCAAACTTAAATTGCTTCTTACCCACAAGGAAATTATGGACAGAATCTAATTTGGCTTTCACCTCAGCTATTTGACTTCCATCTATGCTTCCAGCTGATTTTTTCCTTTCAAAATCTGCATTCTTGGTGCTGTTGCTAGACACCAAGTTCTCAATCAGCCTTTTGGCTTCTGCTGGACTACTAGTATTGAAGTTACCTTCACTTGCAGCATCTAGAGCCATCTGATACCTCCAGTCAATTCCCCTAAAGAAAATTCCCAGCAGCCGAACATCACTGAACCCATGATGGGGACAGTCTCTCTGATAAGATCTGAACCTCAACCAAGCAGCCTTAAAAGCTTCAGTAGGCTCTTGTTTGAATGTAGAGATTTTAGTTCTCAGATCTTCAGACCTTGCATCATCAAAGAAGTTGGTGAGGAAGGCAGTCTTGGTATCAGACCAAGTGGTTTGAGAACCAGGACTCTCATTCTTGAGCCAGTAAGCTGCATCCCCAGCAAGAGAATATGGGAAGAGCTTGCACAGCAGATAATCCTCTGAGACTCCATTAAGCTTAATGCTTGTAACCAAGTCTTCAAACTTCTCAATATGGTCCATGGGGTGCCCATGAGGAAGACCATGGAAAGGGTACTGACCCACAAGAGTGAAATACACTGGTTTCAGCTCAAAGTCATTCCTTTGGAAAGGAGGAGGACGAATCGCAGACCTGTTCTCATAGAATAAATCAGGCCTGTTAAAATCAGCAAGAGTCCTCCCTCTAGCAGGGTTCGCAGCAGCGTCTTCTTGGAAGACATTTCCCTGTTCATCAACTCGGTCGCCGTTTTCGTTGTAGGCATGACCCTCTTGGTCTCGTAAGACTCCAGCAGCATCAGGTCGAACGATAATTCTTCGATTCATCTCTGCTGATCTCTTTGCCTTAAGGTTCGTTCGTTCTAACTCTCTCAACTCCTGATTCGTAAGATTCAAAAGTTTAGCTTCCTTGTTGCTCCGGGTGTTGCGAGTATGCATAAACCTGAAACAAAAGAAAGGAGAAAGAAAGAATGTGAGTAAATAAGAAATAAAATGTTTAGTCTAAATTCTATTCCTAATCTAATGGCGAATTCAAAGAATCCCCGACAACGGCGCCAAAATTTGATATGCTCAAATTTACCCTTTGAACTACTCTCTCAAATTAAGAGATCAGTTGTAATACTTAGGGGTCGAATTCCACAGAGACTCAAGATTCGCACAATAGATTATAGTATTCGAATTAAGCTAAACGAGAATGATTGTAAATTAAAAACAACAAGGCAATTAAATTCGGTTTTAAGATCAGATGGGAAAAGCGTCAGGCTTAGGGTATTCTCAGGAAATCAGGAATGCAAGCTAATCAGTCAATCAGGATTGTGCTATGTTCTAGAACTCGAAACACAATATTCAAATCAATCAACTCTCGTTGCAGAGATTTCTATGTCTAGATCCTAGAATTCCAAATCTCTTTGTAAATTCAAAGGCTCAGACATGCATTAAATTCAAGTTCGATATGTTCACAAAATACCTAAACCAAATCTCTTTGCGAATAATTATTTTGCTCATCTAAGGTTCTTTCTAACTAATTAACCAACTTTCGTTGCGAGAATCAACCTATGATCAATAATCTAACTCGTCAGTTCAGATCAAGCATTAATCACAACCTAGATGAAGAACTAGTGTTCCAGAATCCTTAACTAACCAATCAACTTAACAATCCATGAAATCCCTTATGAGAAACCCTAAACCTAACTAGCAAACTACTCAGACATGGAGATTGAAACAATAAACATGTTTGAATAAGATTGCATAAAAGAAATAAGAATAGAGATTAAAGGAGTTCTGAATCTTCTCTGAAGGAGTCTGAATTCTTCTCTCCAAAACTCTAGCTTAGAATCATAGATAGGTCTAAACAATGACCTTAAAATAGTATATATATCCTCAAAACTCGACCAGGGACTTAATTGCAAATATATAAAACTTCTGGGCAATTTTCCTTTTCTTCAAAAACTCCGATATGTGAAGTCCCGGTGGGTGTCGATCGACACTCAGGAGTGGTGTCGATCGACACCAAGATCAAAAGTGTACTCCGAGTTGCATTCTTCATCACAACTTCTAATTTAGCTCCAGAATGATCCATAATCTCCAATTAAGCTCCAAACGTACCTAAACCTGTAAAAGACTCTAAAAGACTACAAAAGCACTAAAAAGACTCTATATACACAAGTTATATCATGGCTAAAAACTATAAAAACCATGATATATCAACTCCCCCAGACTTAGCTTTTGCTTGCCCTCAAGCAAAACAGAAGACTAGACCTGTGAAAGAGGTTTGAAAACATAGGAAAATCACTTATCCTTTAGAACACTGAATCAACCAACACCAGAGTAAAGCCACATCAAATAATACTAACTTAAGTTAAGACCTCTAGTAATTTTCCGCAGACTTACTAACCATCCAGATTCCAAACTACAACCCATAAGAGTAATCTAGAATCCCCATTGCTGACCTTATTTTAAGTTAAAAGTGCAGTCTCATCGAGGGAATATCGATCTAAGGACACATGGACTCTTACTCACTCAAGAACCTGAATTTGTGGACAGTCTGCTTCTAGTTTCCTTTCTCCCTCTTTTCTCGCTTCCAATCAGTCGATTTTTCCCTACTAGGATATCATTTTATTTTTTTATCAACTGATTGTTCTCTTTTCTTCTCTTTTTTTTTCTAGACAAGCTTCCAATCATTCAACTTCTCATATCACTTCTTTTTCAAAGCTATATCTCTTTTTCATTCCTTTTTCTCTTTTTTTTTTTTCTAGAGACACTGAAGGGAAGAGAGAGAGAAACCATAATCACAAACTAATCCTATCAGACCTAAGTAAGGAATCCGATTCAAAGTATACCAAGCCCCAAGATGAGAGAAATTAAGTTCATTATATCTAGGCCAGCTCTGGATCATCTAAATACTCAAACAATATGGGGATAATGGAAGATCAATTTACCTTTGGAATTTCCTGTTGGTAGAAACTGCTGTCAATGGCTGTAAAAATGGTCACTAAAGTGGTAGCTAAGACAGTAAGTTCCAAGGAAAGCTCATAGTTCCCAACTAAGGTTTGACTCAATAAAAACAAATTTTTGACACAAAAGACTCTCAAAAGAAAAAGAAAACCAAAACCAAAGTTAGTAACCACCTCCCCCAGACTTGAATAACACTGTCCCCAGTGTTAACAGACATGAGTTTGGTCAAAAGAAAATAATTAGAATAGAAAAGGTTAGGATCGGAGACGCTTACCTGAAGTCGCGATTGGTGTCGACCGACACCAACGAGTAGTGTCGATCGACACTGATCTGGTCACGATCTTGTTCCTTTTTTTTAACACAAGAAAAACAAAACTAAAAATTAGCAAAAATCAAACTAAATCCAAAGAAAACTCCTACCTAATAGTGGGTTGCCTCCCACTCAGCGCTTATTTTCAGTCATTAGCATGACTATGTTGGAGCTTAGGCATCTGGTGGATCAGAGAGTGGCACTGAATGCCTCTGGAAAGAGCATCTCTTCATCCAAGGTGGTGTATAGGCAGTTTGTGAATGAAATCGACCAAGGAATGAAGGAACAGCAGCAGGGCGGGACATATGTTTGGGAGGTAGACTTCTTTTTCCTACAGAATCATCAAAAGAAGAAACAAGAGCTCTACGATAATCTCGTGGCTTGATTAACTGTGAGACAGCTTTTGCACTTTGAAAATTCTTAATGATGATATCAGGAGGTTTAGAATTAGGAACAGGAAGTGTATACCTTTGCTCTATTGGAGGTGAGTGAGATGCGAGATGTAGAGTTTTCTGTCTAACAACAGTTGATGGGTCTTGTGGACTACAAAATTCTGAAAACTCTGAGTTTTAGGCGTTTCTGGCTTAGCCTGTGGAGGGTGTCGACCGACACCAACAGTGGTGTCGATCGACACTGAACCTGAAACTCGGGACTCTGCACTTTTTCTGCAATTCAACTCTGCAATCCGTGTCTCCATCACAAAAATATCATCCTCCATCAAATTATCTTTCACGGGATCCTTATCTTCGAGCCTAGTCATGAATAGATGATCTCCACTCCAATCCTCAAGCCCAGCAGCTTGCTTAGAAATCTCAACCAATTCCTCTTGAACAATCAGCTTGTTCACTTGCTCAGTAGCCTCCAGCTCATTGACATACCCAGCAGTAATGTCATCTGACTCCTCATCCATGGCAACCTCTACAGAAAAGGTTTGACCATCAATGGTAGGTTTTCTCCTCAGCTTCTCCATGTCAAAGTTCATGACCTTATCTCCCAAATCAAGCTCTATCTGCCCTTCTCTGACATCAATAATAGCACCTGCTGTAGCTAAAAATGATCTTCCCAGAATAAGAGGATCCTGAGGTTCTTCACCATATTCCAAAACCACAAAGTCTGTGGGGATAGTGCACCCTGCAATCTGAAGTGGAACATCCTCTAAAACACCTTCTGGAATCCTCTTGGAACGATCCGCAAGGACAAGATGAATCCTTGTAGGCTTGAAGTCAGTCAACCCAAGTCTTACAGCAACAGAATATGGCATTAGCTTAATGCTAGAGCCAAGGTCACAGAGAGAGTGAGGAAACCTTCCTGTTGAGATGGTGCAGTCTAGCACAAAACTCCCTCGGTCAGGTAACTTCTTTGGAATCCTACTCTGAATCATAACACTGACCTGTTCAGACACTCTCACCTTCCTTTCTTTCCTTGATAATGTCTTTTTCAAAAGGATTGCACTAATGTCCTTTGTGAGCAAAGCTGCTTCCTCAGGACTTATACCATTCACAACCATCCTCTTAACATACCTTTTAATTGGAGGTGAAAACTTGACTGCATCAACCAATGGTATCTCAATCAGCACCTTGTCCATTATTGCCTTGCATCTGATCTCTTCCAACTCTTGTTTAGACTTCTTACATGCCTTTGGAAAAGGAATTTTAGGCTTATAGGCATTTTCCTCGTGTGCTGTGTGAGAATTAGCCAATTCTGGCTTGCTCCGCGATTGGTGTCGATCGACACTAGTATGGTGTCGATCGACACTGACCGGTGTCGACCATTTCGAAGTGGTGTCGACCGGGTTGGTCGACAATCGTCCGTCATGACTCGAAATCTCGAGTTTTTGGGGTGGTGTCGATCGACACTCCAGGTTGGTGACGATCGACACGTGCTCTGGAACGTCAAAATCGTCATCAAATTCTGCAAAAGCCACAGATTTTTCTTCTTCTTTTATCATGATGGCATTGACATGATGCCTTGGATTTGAATCAGTCTTTCCAGGAAGAAACCCCTCTTGCCTTTTTATAGATGAAGCTGTTTGTGCAACTTGAGTGTCCAGCTTCTTGACATGGGTGCTAAATGTTTCAAATTTTCCATTCAGGTCTGTGTACATGGAATCCAGCTTTCCATTAAAATCCACTGTTAACTTGGTCTGTCCAGCTAAAATCTGCTCCAGCATGCTTTCCATTTTGCTCTCTGCATTTGGTGGAGGAACTGGTTGGTAGGAAGAAGAGCCATAATTCCTTGCAAAGTTGGAGTTTTGAAAAGGTCTCTGGTAAGTAGAACCATACCCAGGCTTATTCCCAAATCTCTGTCCCTGAAACCCAGCTCAATTGATGAAATTTACATCCTCTTTCTCTGATTCAAAGGTTTCAACTTCTGCAGCAAACTTAAATTGCTTCTTACCCACAAGGAAATTATGGACAGAATCTAATTTGGCTTTCACCTCAGCTATTTGACTTCCATCTATGCTTCCAGCTGATTTTTTCCTTTCAAAATCTGCATTCTTGGTGCTGTTGCTAGACACCAAGTTCTCAATCAGCCTTTTGGCTTCTGCTGGACTCCTAGTATTGAAGTTACCTTCACTTGCAGCATCTAGAGACATCTGATACCTCCAGTCAATTCCCCTGAAGAAAATTCCCAGCAGCTGAACATCACTGAACCCATGATGGGGACAGTCTCTCTGATAAGATCTGAACCTCAACCAAGCAGCCTTAAAAGCTTCAGTAGGCTCTTGTTTGAATGTAGAGATTTTAGTTCTCAGATCTTCAGACCTTGCATCATCAAAGAAGTTGGTGAGAAAGGCAGTCTTGGTATCAGACCAAGTGGTTAGAGAACCAGGACTCTCATTCTTGTGCCAGTAAGCTGCATCCCCAGCAAGAGAATATGGGAAGAGCTTGCACAGCAGATAATCCTCTGAGACTCCATTAAGCTTAATGCTTGTCACCAAGTCTTCAAACTTCTCAATATGGTCCATGGGGTGCCCATGAGGAAGACCATGGAAAGGGTGCTGACCCACAAGAGTGAAATACACTGGCTTCAGCTCAAAGTCATTCCTTTGGAAAGGAGGAGGACGAATCGCAGACCTGTTCTCATAGAATAGATCAGGCCTGTTAAAATCAGCAAGAGTCCTCCCTCTAGCAGGGTTCGCAGCAGCGTCTTCTTGGAAGACATTTCCCTGTTCATCAACTCGGTCGCCGTTTTCGTTGTAGGCATGACCCTCTTGGTCTCGTAAGACTCTAGCAGCATCAGGTCGAACGATAATTCTTCGATTCATCTCTGCTGATCTCTTTGCCTTAAGGTTCGTTCGTTCTAACTCTCTCAACTCCTGATTCGTAAGATTCAAAAGTTTAGCTTCCTTGTTGCTCCGGGTGTTACGAGTATGCATAAACCTGAAACAAAAGAAAGGAGAAAGAAAGAATGTGAGTAAACAAGAAAGAAAATGTTTAGTCTAAATTATATTCCTAATCTAATGGCGAATTCAAAGAATCCCCGACAACGGCGCCAAAATTTGATATGCTCAAATTTACCCTTTGAACTACTCTCTCAAATTAAGAGATCAGTTGTAATACTTAGGGGTCGAATTCCACAGAGACTCAAGATTCGCACAATAGATTATAGTATTCGAATTAAGCTAAACGAGAATGATTGTAAATTAAAAACAACAAGGCAATTAAATTCGGTTTTAAGATCAGATGGGAAAAGCGTCAGGCTTAGGGTATTCTCAGGAAATCAGGAATGCAAGCTAATCAGTCAATCAAGATTCTGCTATGTTCTAGAACTCGAAACACAATATTCAAATCAATCAACTCTCATTGCAGAGATTTCTATGTCTAGATCTTAGAATTCCAAATCTCTTTGTAAATTCAAAGGCTCAGACATGCATTAAATTCAAGTTCGATATGTTCACAAAATACCTAAACCAAATCTCTTTGCGAATAATTATTTTGCTCATCTAAGGTTCTTTCTAACTAATTAACCAACTTTCGTTGCGAGAATCAACCTATGATCAATAATCTAACTCGTCAGTTCAGATCAAGCATTAATCACAACCTAGATGAAGAACTAGTGTTCCAGAATCCTTAACTAACCAATCAACTTAACAATCCATGAAATCCCTTATGAGAAACCCTAAACCTAACTAGCAAACTACTCAGACATGGAGATTGAAACAATAAACATGTTTGAATAAGATTGCATAAAAGAAATAAGAATAGAGATTAAAGGAGTTCTGAATCTTCTCTGAAGGAGTCTGAATTCTTCTCTCCAAAACTCTAGCTTAGAATCATAGATAGGTCTAAACAATGACCTTAAAATAGTATATATATCCTCAAAACTCGACCAGGGACTTAATTGCAAATATATAAAACTTCTGGGCAATTTTCCTTTTCTTCAAAAACTCCGATATGTGAAGTCCCGATGGCTGAGTGTCGATCGACACCAAGCTCAAAAGTGTACTCCGATTTGCATTCTTCAGCACAACTTCTAATTGAGCTCCAGAATGATCCATAATCTCCAATTAAGCTCCAAACGTACCTAAACCTGTAAAAGACTCTAAAAGACTACAAAAGCACTAAAAAGACTCTATATACACAAGTTATATCATGGCTAAAAACCATAAAAACCATGATTTATCAGTCCCACGATTCATTCATATTTATTTTGGTAAAAATAAAAAGTTATCACATACATTACATTTGAAAAAAACTAAAATACTCTTTGAAAGTTAGCCTCTAGTGGTTCTTATTTTTAAAAAGATAATAAACAGTCATCTGTTCTACAAATGCTATCAAATTATATGCTGAGCATTTTTATAAAAAATTACATTAGTGGTTTTCACCTAAACCCACTATCTAGTTTGTTTTTCAAAATAAGTATATGATGACTAGAATCCTTTTGCATTTACAGTATGTTCAGTTTTACTTTTCGTGTTCCGTTAGATTATATATTTTCCAACTGGCTAGAGAAAACAGATAAAACATATTATAGAGTTTTCTTAGCTCTTTATCCCTTCATACAAATAACATAATTCTATAATCATACATACGTATGGAATACCGCAACATTAACATATAAATATATAACAGTTAAATGCACGTTTAAATTTCTTCATATTATGTGATTTTAACAATAACAGTGGCATTGTCCTCCGTTAGTAAGTTTGTAGTAACCACATTTTCCATTGTCGCATCCTTTAAGACACCAACTATTAATAATTATTTTAAAAAAACTTACAAAATATCTTTTAACTAATTTATATAAGATTTGCGATCTAAATCTAGTTATAAAAAATATTTATAAAATATATAGCTTAAATTTTTATTATATAGATTAATTTTATCTCAATCCTTTTTAAAAAATAAATTTTTCTTTTTCTAAGCTAAATTGTTTTTAAAAAATATTGGCCATAATTGTTTTTGACCACTAGACAGGTGCATTGGTTGTGCATCCTCCTAAGCCAGCACATTTCGAATCACACATACAATACAACCCACATATACATTTAACTTTCATTAATGCGTATATATATATATATATATATATATATATTATAAAAATCAAATGGAAGAAGCTTAAAACAATTAACATGCCAACGGAGAAGAGAATGATAAAGAGCAAAGCAAAACAAAAACCTTTCACACAGGCAATTGTTAATCTTCTTTTTAGATTTTTAATAGTGTATAAGCTAGGTTTTGTTTTGAAAAAATGATCTTATTTTCTCTTATTATACTGGATGGATTCCATATTTTCTTTGATTTGGCAATGAAACAACACTAACATTTATAATTTCTTCTGTTATATCTATTCTATTTATGGCTTACATCTTTCTGCTATCTATATTGTAACATTTCACTATTTAATAGGGAAAGTTAAACAATGTCCAGACACTGAGAACAAACCTGAATTAGGTAATGTTAATTTGTTAGCAATCAATCACACTGTTTGATTTTCCCTATTAAATAGAGAATTGTTACAATATAGTTAGTGGAAAGATGTAAGCCATAAATTGAATAGAGATATAACAGAAGAAATCAGAACAGTTAGTTTTGTTTTCAATGCCAAATCAGAGAAACTGTGGAATCCATCCGGTATAAATAAGAGAAAATTAGATCATTTTTTTTAAAAACAAGACCTTAAACACTATTACAAATCTAAAAAGAAGATTAACAATGGCCAGTGTGAAAGCTTTTTCTTTTGTTTTGCTCATTATCCTCCTCTTCTCGGTTGGTACATTACTTACTACATAGCGTATTAAACAGTTGTATTTTTATAGAAATTTGTTAATTCTTTTAAACTTCTATCCTTCAATTATATATATATATATACAGTAATTTTTTTAAATGTGTACGTTGTGTGTGTGATTAGAAATTTGCAGGCTTAGGAGGGTGGGTAAATAGTGCACCTGTCTAGGATCCAAAAAATTGGGGTCCACAATTTTAAAAAATAATTTAGCTTAGAAAAAAGAAATTTACTATTTAATTGAGATAAATCAGTGTAACAAATAAAAACTTAAGGTAAATATTTTATTAATTAAGTTTTTAAATATCTTATAACCAGATAAGATCAGAAATCTGATATAAACTAGTTAAAAAAATATATTTTGTTAATTTAAAAAAAAAGTATTTTTGCTCAGGAATCCCAGAAAATATTGAGCCAGCAACAGATGTTGAAGGATATGTGTTAGAAAGTGGTTCTTTGTGCTGCAACACTCACCCAAAATTTGGGAAGTGCAACCCAAGCCACGACACAAAGAGATGTAATAGTTGGTGTCTTAACGGATGCAACAATGGAAAAGGTGGTCTTTTCAAAAAAAAAAATGTAACACCCCTATTTTTTTTCTCTCCCATTCCCTTACCTTTTTCCCTTTCCCCATCACCTTTTTCTTTCCTTTTCCCCCACCCCACTCCTCCCTCCTTCAATAATTAAGTGTCTCCCCCACCCATTCCATCCCCTTCCACCGTGTGTTCTTGAGAGAGAGAGAGAGAGAGAGAGAGAGAGAGAGAGAGAGAGAGAGAGAGAGAGAGAGAGAGAGAGAGAGAGAGAGAGAGAGAGAGAGAGAGAAGAAAAGAAAAAGAAGAAGAAGGAGGAGGAGGAGGAGGAGAAGAAGAGGAAGGAGGAGGAAGAAGAAGTAGAGTTGTCCGTCAGCCGCCGTAATCCGCCTGAAGTATCCGGTAAACCGTTTTCCGATTTGATCTTTTTTTGGCCGTTTTAGAAAATCGATCATATCTCGTTAACCACCGCATTTCTCGAAAATCCAAGGCCACCACCGCATCCAGCTCGACGAGACGAAGCCACGCCGTGAAGACCAGCCGCTGCTGCCGCCGCATGCGCCCTCACGCGCCGCCAGAAGATTGGCGCGTCGCGCCACGCGCCTCACGCGCCACCGCAGGTCACCGCGCGTGACCGTCACGCGCCGTCGCCTCCGCCGCCGCCGTCACCGCGCCGCCGTCTCCGCCGTCGCCGCCGGTGACGTTTCCGGTAAGCTCCGCCGCCGCCTCCGCCGGTCGCCGCCGCCGGTCGCCGCCGTCGCCGCCGTGCCTCGCCGTCGCCGGTCGCCGGTCGCCGCCGTACCTCGCCGCCGCCGGTCGCCGGAGAACTCGCCGGCGATCTGCCGCCGGTTTGGTTTCGGTTTGGTTTGACCGACCGGTTTAATTCGGTTCGGTTTGGTTCGGCCGGTTTAATTCAATTTCCGGTTCAATTTCAATTTCAATTTCGGTTTGGTTCAATTTTTGGTTTAAATCAATTGAGTCTGGTTTAGTCTGATTTGGTCCGGTTTAATCTGGTTTAATCGCGGTTTGATTTTGACCAGGTTGACTGTTGACTTTGACTTTGACTTTGACCGTTGACTTTGACCAACTTGAACCGTTAACCGTTTTTCGCCGTTCGAAAGCCGTTCTCACTCGATTTTTCGTCCTGAACTCAGATTTGGCGTCCTTTCAAGCATCCGGAGTCCAGAAACCCCAGTTTTTCTCAATTCCAAAGGTGAGGGTGGCTTTTCATAGAATTCCGTACTTTCGCCTAGAACTTCTAAGATGGAATTAAGAGCTTTATATGATCCGTTTCTCTGATCGAGTCTAGGTAGTTTTGTTTGTAATTTGGAGATAGGGATATAGATGATTCAACCCATTGTTTGTGCATGTTAAACTGATAATTGTTTGATATAGATATAATTAAAATACTTATACTTATATAAATATATAAATATATATATTATACGAGGAGTCGAACATGTTAGAGTTTAGAGATTGCGGGGGTACAGAGACGGACTTCTGTACTAGCTACACCTTGTGTGAGAGGGGGTACGGGCAGCCTAGTCGATCTGCTGCCCGGGACCTTAAGATCGATAAATCGTCAAACCCGGCGGTGAAGTGGGCACTATCCCATACTGTCCTCCTAGTGGAGGGTGTTGACGGTCACTGGATCCGTTCGTAGGGTTGTTGATTGTTCAGTGGGTGCTTTAGGTACCGTGTTTGTTCATGTCTAGTTTCTTTTTACCGTTTTCGGAGTGCTATGATCGGAACTGCGGTTTCCTGTGTTTAGCATCCCGTACCTCACTGAGTGACTCCCCTGTTACTCACCCCTCTTCTTTCCCTTTCAGGTGAGACTGAGGAATAGTAGACATTTTATCGGACGGGTGCTACTTTTGGGTTTTTATGGTTTAATTTGTAATTTCGTATTTTCGTATTTTCGTATTGTATTTCAGACCTGATATTTACGGTTATTTACGGTATTGTGGTTATGGGACGACAGACGTATTTTTATGGATTTGCGGAAATCTAGACATGGTTTATTTAAGGAAATTAAAATATTATATTATATTATCGTTAGTGGCACGCCGTTCCCAAGTGTCGGGAGACGGATGTTACATTTTGGTATCAGAGCCGGTTTGCCATCCCGGTTCCGACCCGGGAGGTGGATTTTTTTTTTTTAAAAAAAAAAAAAAAAAAAAAAAAAAAAAAAAATTACGGTTTTCAAATTTTTGGGGATCGGGGGGATTTAAAAAAAAAAAAAAAAAAAAAAAAATTTTGCACCTATCCGGTATTAGTCTACTATTCTTTTATCTCAGTTCCGTCCTTCAACAGATTCAACAGATTCTAACCAGTTTTCTTCCATATTCAGATGCCGCCAAGGAAGAGTACTCGAGTTACTAGAGGCAGAGGTCGTGGCCGCACAGCAGAGTCTAGCGGAGTCGCAGGAAATGTCGAGGTCACGCAGACCGTCATTCAGGATGGCAACCAGGATGCGGTGAGGCAGATCGCTGAGGAGGTAGCCAGGAATGTGGCTCAGGATGCAGTTCGGGTTGCTGCCCAGGAGGCTGCTCGGGTAGCTACTCAGGAGGCTGTTCGGGTAGCTGCTCAGGAGGCTGCACGGGTAGCTGCTGAAGAGGTTGCTCGCCAATTTGCTGCTCATGCGGAGCAAGCAGCCGCTGTCGCTCGCCAGGTACCATTGGTGGGTAACGCTCAGGGTGCAGGTTTTCCACCGCCGCCACCACCACCACCACCATTCAGAGCTGCAGAGGGACCCACTTATTGGGTGATCACGAAGCAGATGCGTGACATGGGTCAGGAGCACTTCATCGGAGGTTCGGATGCGGCTGCCGCTGACAACTGGAGGAGGTCGCTTCTTCGCAACCTTGAGCTCACAAGGTGCCCAGAAGAATTTAAGTTGGACTTGGCTACGCAGTATCTTAGGGACGACGCTCTGCATTGGTGGGAGGCAGTTGTCGCGAGTAACCATGGCCGAGTTGTGCTCACGTTTGAGCATTTTCTGAGGGAGTTTGACCGTAGTTTTTTCACCCGAGAGGCTAGGCATGAGAATGCCACCGCGTTCGAGCATCTGATGCAGGGGGCGATGTCGGTCAGAGAGTATGAACGGGAGTTCACCCGGCTGCGCAGATTCGCAGTAGTAACCATCACTGAGGAGGATCTGATCCGGAAATTTCTGGACGGGCTGCGAGTGGAGATCCGCAATCGTTGCTTGATCCGGGATTATGAACGGCTGGTCGACTTAGTGGAGAAGGCCGTTGCGTTGGAGAAAGGACTATCTGAGGAGCAGAGATACAGCACGCCAACTCAGCCTAAACCTGTGAAGGCTTCAGATACACAGAGGGGGACGACAGATCGCCCAGGATTGCCGCCGTATTGTTCCCGTTGTCACCGACATCATTTCGGAGATTGCGTGCAGTGCTTTTTATGTGGACGGCTGGGTCATATCGCCAAGTCTTGTCGTTCTAAGCCAGTGGATGCACCGTTCGTTACTCAGATTCCGGGGCCAGTAGTACCAGCAGTTGCATCGAGGGATTGCTACAGTTGTGGCCAGCAGGGTCACATGTCCAGGGATTGCCCGCAGAGGACTCAGGGGTTACTTCTGCCGCCGCCACTCAAGCGCCAAGCCATTGCCCCGCGAGTATTTGCTGTTGGAGACCATGAGGGAGCCGCGCCGAGAGTCGGTACGTGTTCCTTGCCTATACTCATTGTTATGTTGTGTTTTAGAGGTTGTGGATTTGAGGTTGTCGTCTTGAGTATCGTGCTTTTGTGGGAACCATCGTTAGTTAGTACTTGTGTTCGGTCGGTTTTAGCTTGGGGTGGGGCAGTTTCTACCTATTTGTCATCGTGTTGCATAGTTGTGTATGTTCGGGTCTAGTCAAGCGTTGGTCAGTTTAGAGTGTGTTCGAGCCAGAGAGTAGTGGTCTTCCGATAGTCAGTGCGATAGATTTGAGAACTTCCGTCATTCATCAAGATGTACTTGTAGTACGTGAAGGAGCGAACTCATTGAAGACTTTGCAGAAACGAAAGTAAACCACTTCGAGGAGATTTTTTTTTTTAATTCAGCTAGCGGTTCAGAACTTGAATTCGGGGACGAATTCCTCGTAAGTAGGGGAGAATTGTAACACCCCTATTTTTTTTCTCTCCCATTCCCTTACCTTTTTCCCTTTCCCCATCACCTTTTTCTTTCCTTTTCCCCCACCCCACTCCTCCCTCCTTCAATAATTAAGTGTCTCCCCCACCCATTCCATCCCCTTCCACCGTGTGTTCTTGAGAGAGAGAGAGAGAGGAGAGAGAGAGAGAGAGAGAGAGAGAGAGAGAGAGGGAGAGAGAGAGAGAGAGAGAGAGAGAGAGAGAGAGAGAGAAGAAAAGAAGAAGAAGAAGAAGGAGGAGGAGGAGGAGGAGGAGAAGAAGAGGAAGGAGGAGGAAGAAGAAGTAGAGTTGTCCGTCAGCCGCCGTAATCCGCCTGAAGTATCCGGTAAACCGTTTTCCGATTTGATCTTTTTTTGGCCGTTTTAGAAAATCGATCATATCTCGTTAACCACCGCGTTTCTCGAAAATCCAAGGCCACCACCGCATCCAGCTCGACGAGATGAAGCCACGCCGTGAAGACCAGCCGCTGCCGCCGCCGCACGCGCCCTCACGCGCCGCCAGAAGATTGGCGCGTCGCGCCACGCGCCTCACGCGCCACCGCAGGTCACCGCGCGTGACCGTCACGCGCCGTCGCCTCTGCCGCCGCCGTCACCGCGCCGCCGTCTCCGCCGTCGCCGCCGGTGACGTTTCCGGTAAGCTCCGCCGCCGCCTCCGCCGGTCGCCGCCGCCGGTCGCCGCCGGTCGCCGCCGTGCCTCGCCGTCGCCGGTCGCCGCCGTACCTCGCCGCCGCCGGTCGCCGGAGAACTCGCCGGCGATCTGCCGCCGGTTTGGTTTCGGTTTGGTTTGACCGACCGGTTTAATTCGGTTCGGTTTGGTTCGGCCGGAATTTCAATTTCCGGTTCAATTTCAATTTCAATTTCGGTTTGGTTCAATTTTTGGTTTAAATCAATTGAGTCTGGTTTAGTCTGATTTGGTCCGGTTTAATCTGGTTTAATCGCGGTTTGATTTTGACCAGGTTGACTGTTGACTTTGACTTTGACTTTGACCGTTGACTTTGACCAACTTGAACCGTTAACCGTTTTTCGCCGTTCGAAAGCCGTTCTCACTCGATTTTTCGTCCTGAACTCAGATTTGGCGTCCTTTCAAGCATCCGGAGTCCAGAAACCCCAGTTTTTCTCAATTCCAAAGGTGAGGGTGGCTTTTCATAGAATTCCGTACTTTCGCCTAGAACTTCTAAGATGGAATTAAGAGCTTTATATGATCCGTTTCTCTGATCGAGTCTAGGTAGTTTTGTTTGTAATTTGGAGATAGGGATATAGATGATTCAACCCATTGTTTGTGCATGTTAAACTGATAATTGTTTGATATAGATATAATTAAAATACTTATACTTATATAAATATATAAATATATATATTATACGAGGAGTCGAACATGTTAGAGTTTAGAGATTGCGGGGGTACAGAGACGGACTTCTGTACTAGCTACGCCTTGTGTGAGAGGGGGTACGGGCAGCCTAGTCGATCTGCTGCCCGGGACCTTAAGATCGATAAATCGTCAAACCCGGCGGTGAAGTGGGCACTATCCCATACTGTCCTCCTAGTGGAGGGTGTTGACGGTCACTGGATCCGTTCGTAGGGTTGTTGATTGTTCAGTGGGTGCTTTAGGTACCGTGTTTGTTCATGTCTAGTTTCTTTTTACCGTTTTCGGAGTGCTATGATCGGAACTGCGGTTTCCTGTGTTTAGCATCCCGTACCTCACTGAGTGACTCCCCTGTTACTCACCCCTCTTCTTTCCCTTTCAGGTGAGACTGAGGAATAGTAGACGTTTTATCGGACCGGGTGCTACTTTGGGTTTTTATGGTTTAATTTGTAATTTCGTATTTTCGTATTTTCGTATTGTATTTCAGACCTGATATTTACGATTATTTACGGTATTGTGGTTATGGGACGACTGACGTATTTTTATGGATTTGCGGAAATCTAGACATGGTTTATTTAAGGAAATTAAAATATTATATTATATTATCGTTAGTGGCACGCCGTTCCCAAGTGTCGGGAGACGGATGTTACAAAAAAACAATGGAAAAGGTGGTTACTGCGAACGCGAACCTTTAACAGAGAACAATGTCACTGTTTTTGCTAAAGTCACAGAATATGAAGAAATATGAATGTGCGTCTAGTTGTTATGTATTTATATGTTAATGTTGTGGTATTCCATACGTTTGTATGATTATAGACTTATGTTATTTTTATGAAGGAATTATGAGCTAAAAATGCTTTATAATATATTTTTTTATCATTTTCTCCAACAAATAAAAAAATGATCTAACCGAAGACGGCAAAACAGAACTGAAAATACTGTAAATGCAAAAAGATACTAGTCATAATCCTTTTAAATTTGACAAAAAAACTTCCATAATTTTAATTTTAATATGTTTTCGCCAAGTCAAATAATTAAGGTGGTGATCTGGAGTAAATACATTTTGGGGACCAAATTCATTTCATATGCCTAGTGTATCAATAATATAACTCCATAACTCCAAGATATTATGGAGGTTGCGTATGTATCAAGAAATCTGGTTTCTTAATGGAGAAAGGTTTTCATGGAGAAATGTTTGACATTTATATATTGTTTAGTTTTTTTTTTTTTAACTCTTTGTTAGGTAGATATGTTTCTTTCTTTGTCTATTGTGTCTTGCAATCATTAAGATGAATGATTGTTATTTGCTAAATGGTTTTCTTCTTGTGCTTTGACTTAGGTTTAGCTCATCAGTAGAGCCAATGGGGGTTGCATACATGTTAATTAAGAAACATAACTTTTTTATGAGTAAGATGTTTTGTGGCGAAGTGTTTGACATTTATAGATGGTTTCGTTCTTTTTTTTTTTTTTCTTTTTTCTTTCTACTTTTTCTTGGGTGGTTATGGTTTCTTTCTTCTTTTTCTTGTGTTGTGTTTTGAACCCGTTAATATGAACGATCATTATGTACTAACTGTTTTTCTTCTTATTCTTCTTCTAGATTTGAGTTCTATGGTCTGTTCGTGACACGAAAATTCTGGATTACGTTCTCAAGGATAAAATCAAGCTTTTTTGGACTAATTTTAGTGAATTGATAGATCTCAGCTTTTCTATGGAGGATACTCGGAAACATCAGGTAGTTTTTGTTTACAATTTTCTATCTGTTCTCTTTGGTGTTTTCTTCTTTATACTGTTTTGGTTGGTTTCTATCTTTATTAATTGCATTTTTTCTATGATAGTATGAAACTATTTATGCATGACATGATGATCTATAAACCAAAGCCATTATCACTTTGCTATCGACTCATTCTATGTCTTTACTTCTTTCCTATTGATACATCTTATGTCTTGACAGAAAATAGAAAATCAGATTTTTTTTTGTCGGCACAGCTTGTGTCTTGCCAAAAAATTGATATGGGATGTGTGTATTATTGCTTCTTTTGCTGTCAACTCATGTCATCTTCTCTTCGTATAATGGCGAGATGTTTCAGATTGGTCTGGTTTTCTCTGTCCATGAGTTTTGTCTTTAGGTTTATGCTCTGGTTTCAACGATTTTTGTTTTGGTCGGTGTGATCGCATAAGATGTGGATTTATCATTTTGGTGGATTTATAAATCCTTGGTTATCCTAAATTTATCCCATATAATAACTTAGATGTATAAAGATAATTCCTTAAACATCGACTAAATCAACAAAATCAATGGTCCGAGATATTGATTTTTACGATAAACACTGAATAATAGCATACTCTATTCTATCTAAATAAATACTTAGAACAGCGACATACAACTTTACCTAAATATATCGCGTTCAGTATCGTGATGTATACACGTACACACAAAACTATATATCAAGAGCTCTCGTCCAAAATAAGGGATTTCCAGCTCAATGACGGTTGAGTACCCTTCTTTGCCTGTAGTAAGTTACCATTCTTGAAGTATCTACTGCGAAGGGCACGAAAGAGAAGGCTCTGAGGGTGTTGTAGTAACTTCCAAACTTGGTTAGAGAGTAATGCTTGGTTAAACGTATGAAAGTCTCTAAAACCCAAACCTCCCTGCAGTTTAGGCACGTCAAGATTCTTCCACGATACCCAGGACATCTTCTTTTTGCCATTTTTTTTACTCCCCTCGAAGGAAGATAGTATGCTATCAATTTCTGAGCAGAGTTCCAAGGGTAACTTGAAGAAGTTCGAATATACTGGCATAGCAGATGCAACAGATTTAATAAAATACCTCTTTGCCCGCATGAGTTATTGAAAAGGGGCAGTTTTGTTTCGATCAATTTGCTATGGCAGCCCTTAATATTTCCCTCCTCCACCTACGTTAGGTATCTGTAAAATTCCTAGCAAAGCTACGCATTTATGCTCGAAGACCTTAGAGCCGAATATAATGGATGATTTTTCGTAGTCGATGAATTGACCAGATACATGCGCGTATTTATCAAATATATTATAAAGGTTTTTATTGCCCAGGAAATCTGCTTTAATGAAGAAGAGGAAATCATCAGCAAACAGGAGATGTGAGATTGGGGGCCGCCAACACTAAGTCGCAATGGCTGGAGTAGTTGTTGTTGGATAGCTTGATCCAGTAAGGAGCTTAAAACATCTGAACAAAGTATAAATAAGTATGGGGATAAAGGATCACCCTGTCTTAACCCACGTGACGTGCCAAAAGAACCGTAAGGACTCCCATTGATCAATATCGAGAAGGAGACAGAAGAGACACATGTCATAACCCAACTGATCCAAGTTTCCGAGAAAACCTTCTTCCTCAAAACTTCCTCTAAAAATGTCCATTCAATGCGGTCATACGCTTTAGTGATGTCTATTTTAACAGCCATATAAGCAGAGAGATGAGTTTACGTACCCGTAAAGAATACATTGCTTCGTGGCCTAGTAGAACATTATCTGTAATCTGCCTGCCCGGGATAAAAGCCACTTGGCGTTCTGATACAACCTGGGAAAGTAGGCCCTTGAGTCGTGAAACCAGAATTTTGGAGATAACTTTGTAAATGACATTACACCGAGCTATCGGACAGAAATCCTTCATTGTTTCAGGTGCAGTGGTCTTTGGAATTAGGCAATATTTGTATGATTGAGCATTAGTGGCATAACTCCAGTATCGAAGAATTGTTGAACTGCATTGATCACATCATGTCCCACTGTGTGCCAATAATGTTGATAAAATTTGGCAGTGAACCCGTCAGGCCTGGGTGCCTTCATGGCACCAATGGAGAAAACACTCTGTCGGACTTCTTCTGCCGTTGCAGCTCTAGTGAGTTGTGTATTCATGTCATTTGAGACAAGTGGGTTAATATTCAAAAGGAAAGTCCATGTCCCCGGGATTTGAAGAAGTAAAGAGCACATAAAAGTACCCTTGGGCTTCAATACTGATACATTCATTGCCCACTATATCATTTGAATAAGAATCCTTTATTGACAGGGTCTTGTTCCTTGCATGGCGATTCTTCGTGGTTGCATGATAGAACCGTGTATTATGATCACCATAGTTTAGCCATTGTTTCCTGCTTTTTGTAAACCAGTAAGCTTCTTCATCCGCATACGCTTTATCCAGTTCAGAAAGAAGATGTCGTAGATCTGCTTCAGATTGCGGATACTGAGCATGTGCAGCATCGATATCGCGAATTAATCTACGAATACAAACTGAGGAGTTCGATATCGCGAATTAAACTGAAAAATTAACACAATTGATTATAAAAAAATATAAATAAACTTTAACTACTGCAAAACAGATTATGTAAAGGAATTATCCTATTTGACACATATAAACCTATATATGTATAAGAAACTAGAAACTTAGTTACAAAAATAATATTTAGTTCAACGTTAACAAAACTAAACTTAATTATATAATTTTACAACGATTATGATATTAAAAATAAAATATCATAAAATTATTTCAAAAATCATGGTCCTACACTTTAATGCTGATTAGAATCATGATCTGACTAAATAAGTTTCGACTAAAAATCAACAAATCTTATATTTTAGTTTCTACAAAGTAAAACAAGTAAAAACAAAAAACATACTAAAATACGGTTTAATAACGGGTTAATTTTAATAAATTATATAATTTTATTAAAAGTAAAACTGTTTACACATCTCAAACTTTGACATTTATGAGTACATATTATCCAAAAGATGAATATTAAAAATGTAATAAAAAGTCAAACAAATAAAAAATAAATTTAAAGATCTTCCTTACTATTTAATTGAAATATTTTCGAAAAGATAATCCATATTAAATTGATTTTTTTTCCAAAAAACAATTATGCGCTTTGAAAGAATGCGTAAAACTCATGTATTGATATAAATTAATTTTCAATTTGAAAATCTGGATTTTTCAGATGTTAAAAATGATAGGTTTAAATGCAACTGCTGCATCTAGAATACAAAAAAAAAAAAAACTAACATTGACCAAACTAAACATAATCCCTCATCTCATTGTCTTCATTATTTGTCTTCATTCACGCGCTACGCGCGTGCCATTTTCACTCTTAAAATTTATATCACGCACAATTTTCATTTTAAAAATTTGTAAAACTAATACAATTATAAAAAAAATTCTTATTATATATATGTTAAGATCTATTATTCATGATTTTTATGTATGCTTCTACAGTTGTCAGATTTTTAAAAACTACTATATAGAAAAGTCAGATATACAAAAAAAGAAGAAAAATCATAGTTAAGTTTCATACATTTTTCTTTGAAAGTAATTACTAATAATATGTTTAACTAATAGAATTATGGTAGAATTATGTTTACATACTAATCATTTTATACTCTGCTTTATTACTTTGCTTTATCAACTGCTGCACGCGCTTAACAAACAATTTTAACTAGTTTTGATATCAAGTTCTTTGAGTTTCGTGTCATGATCATACACTATGAATATTCTTCTAGGTTGAGTAATGATAAGTCATGTGCTTGTGAAACGCTTTATGTAACATCCCGATTTCTGGTATATATAGAAACATGTGGGAGAGATTAAAAGAACTGATTTGGCTACCTATGTCACCAAAGTGCACTTATCTTTTCAGTCACACATCCGGAAAGAACTCCAGAGTTAAGCGTGCTTGAACTGGAGCAGTGGAAGGATGGATGACCTACCTGGAAGTGATTCGCGTACTGTGTGAGTGAGGCCAAAACACGGGGAACAGTCATGTGGTGATTGCAGGGTCAGTATATCATGACTTTCGGGCCTCCCGGATAACGCACTGACCTTTAGACAGTGGTGGGGCCCACAAGCCCGACTGAGGGATGGGTGACTCCCGTAGAGGCGGTTGGGGCGTCATAAATTTTTTTATAATTTCCAAAGAATATACAAAAGTGGTTTTTAGTGGCACAAAAGTTTAAGACTCGAGAGTTCGATGTTTGATCTTAACTTTCTTAATGTAATTCTAGTGGGCTAGTGGCTGGGTGAGATAAGTAGTGATCACTCAAAACATTACCGAACTAGTAAAACTCAGGTGTGCTCTGTTTTATTTTTTTCTCGCTTCTCTCACTCTTTTGTCAAAGATTAGCTTTTCTTGATTGAATGTCAAATTGCAGAAAATTGAAATTTTCTGTTTTGACTCTTTTTGGATAGTTCACATCTTGATCTATTGTTGGAGAAACGCATGTCTCCTCCTTTTCTAAGTCTATGATCTTCATAACACATAAAAAACTAATTAAAAGGATTGCAAGTCTTCATCGTTTTGTCATTAAAGATCAAGCAATCACCATGAATTGGAAAGATGTGTTATCAATATGCATGCATGATGTGATCCCCCAAATCACATGACAGTTTCAGTTCGTAAAGTTATCGAAAACTGATCAAAGAGATTGTATGGAAGGGAAAATGATAGAGATGGTGGTGGAATTGGGATTGACTCTCTCAATTTGTGGGCTTTGATTGACTTACTCAATCCATTGAGAACTAGAGCTGTTTAAATCACACAGAAGATTTGAATCCTATAATCTAATGAAACAATTTGAATCACTCATATGACTCTAAAGACAAACTTTTTAAACAAATACACTCTTTGGATAAAAATAATAAAAAACTTATATTTTACTTTTTGATGAACTGAAAGGTGAGTTTTATAATGGCTTAACTATGATGATCTTATATATTCTCAGATCACAAATGGAAAGAAATAAATAATTGAGAGAATCATGCAATTTGAGTAAAAAGTAACCATTGGAGGCTGAGATGGTGGAATGGCTAGAATCATTGGATACTTGGCTTGACTTGTATCTGGATGGCTTTAGGCTGTAAGTTAGCTTCCTTGGAAAATCTTGAATGGTAAATGATTGGGCGAAATCATAGCAATCTTGGTGGGAAAAAAGCTGCTGAGCTTTGATGAAAATCTGCTCCAAATGGGGTAAGTTGACTTGATCAGGTGTGGTCTCATGTAGCTTAAGAAGTATAGAGATGTAGATCAAAACTCCCAAAAACTTCAGCTCTGAAGGAATGGTCGTTGATAATTTATTACTCCAAGTGTGAATGCTTCCAGATATGCTAAGTTTGTAAGAAATGGGATCCTCCTGATCATCTGGTTGCTAGTGCATGATGAGATGATAGATAACTCTTCTGAATTGTTACATGTGTCCCCTGAACTCTTAGATGTCTCTCCTGGTCGCCAAAGTCTTGTTTGATGATTTGATCCACGAGCTTCCAAATGAAGCAAACCGAGACACTTCTGGATTAAAAGTTGAATATCTTTTAAACCGTATTGAATTTTGGTATGAGTCCAATTCTCTGTGGTTTTCTGATAAGTTAAGTAAAAATTGATTTGTTGCTTAATTCCTCATGTTTGTTCAGATTCCTCCATTTAGTAGTTGTATTTCAGACCTGATATTTACGATTATTTACGGTATTGTGGTTATGGGACGACTGACGTATTTTTATGGATTTGCGGAAATCTAGACATGGTTTATTTAAGGAAATTAAAATATTATATTATATTATCGTTAGTGGCACGCCGTTCCCAAGTCGTCGAGACGGATGTTACAAAAAAACAATGGAAAAGGTGTTTACTGCGAACCTATTAACAGAGAACAATGTCACTGTTTTTGCTAAAGTCACAGAATATGAAGAAATATGAATGTGCGTCTAGTTGTTATGTATTTATATGTTAATGTTGTGGTATTCCATACGTTTGTATGATTATAGACTTATGTTATTTTTATGAAGGAATTATGAGCTAAAAATGCTTTATAATATATTTTTATCATTTTCTCCAACAAATAAAAAAATGATCTAACCGAAGACGGCAAAACAGAACTGAAAATACTGTAAATGCAAAAAGATACTAGTCATAATCCTTTTAATTTGACAAAAAAACTTCCATAATTTTAATTTTAATATGTTTTCGCCAAGTCAAATAATTAAGGTGGTGATCTGGAGTAAATACATTTTGGGGACCAAATTCATTTCATATGCCTAGTGTATCAAATAATATAACTCCAATAACTCCAAGATATTATGGAGGTTGCGTATGTATCAAGAAATCTGGTTTCTTAATGGAGAAAGTTTTCATGGAGAAATGTTTGACATTTATATATTGTTTAGTTTTTTTTTTTTTAACTCTTTGTTAGGTAGATATGTTTTCTTTCCTTTGTCTATTGTGTCTTGCAATCATTAAGATGAATGATTGTTATTTGCTAAATGGTTTTCTTCTTGTGCTTTGACTTAGGTTTAGCTCATCAGGTAGAGCCAATGGGGGTTGCATACATGTTAATTAAGAAACATAACTTTTTTATGAGTAAGATGTTTTGTGGCGAAGTGTTTGACATTTATAGATGGTTTCGTTCTTTTTTTCTTTTTTCTTTCTACTTTTTCTTGGGTGGTTATGGTTTCTTTCTTCTGTTTATTGTGTTTTGAACCCGTTAATATGAACGATCATTATGTACTAACTGTTTTTCTTCTTATTCTTCTTCTAGATTTGAGTTCTATGGTCTGTTCGTGACACGAAAATTCTGGATTACGTTCTCAAGGATAAAATCAAGCTTTTTTGGACTAATTTTAGTGAATTGATAGATCTCAGCTTTTCTATGGAGGATACTCGGAAACATCAGGCAGTTTTTGTTTACAATTTTCTATCTGTTCTCTTTGGTGTTTTCTTCTTTATACTGTTTTGGTTGGTTTCTATCTTTATTAATTGCATTTTTTCTATGATAGTATGAAACTATTTATGCATGACATGATGATCTATAAACAAAGCCATTATCACTTTGCTATCGACTCATTCTATGTCTTTACTTCTTTCCTATTGATACATCTTATGTCTTGACAGAAAATAGAAAATCAGATTTTTTTTTGTCGGCACAGCTTGTGTCTTGCCAAAAAATTGATATGGGATGTGTGTATTATTGCTTCTTTTGCTGTCAACTCATGTCATCTTCTCTTCGTATAATGGCGAGATGTTTCAGATTGGTCTGGTTTTCTCTGTCCATGAGTTTTGTCTTTAGGTTTATGCTCTGGTTTCAACGATTTTTGTTTTGGTCGGTCTGATCGCATAAGATGTGGATTTATCATTTTGGTGGATTTATAAATCCTTGGTTATCCTAAATTTATCCCATATAATAACTTAGATGTATAAAGATAATTCCTTAAACATCGACTAAATCAACAAAATCAATGGTCCGAGATATTGATTTTTACGATAAACACTGAATAATAGCATACTCTATTCTATCTAGAACAGCGACATACAACTTTACCTAAATATATCGCGTTCAGTATCGTGATGTATACACGTACACACAAAACTATATATCAAGAGCTCTCGTCCAAAATAAGGGATTTCCAGCTCAATGACGGTTGAGTACCCTTCTTTGCCTGTAGTAAGTTACCATTCTTGAAGTAT
The DNA here is from genome assembly GCA_010577795.1 of Isatis tinctoria. Taxonomy (NCBI): domain Eukaryota; kingdom Viridiplantae; phylum Streptophyta; class Magnoliopsida; order Brassicales; family Brassicaceae; genus Isatis; species Isatis tinctoria. The sequence continues at coordinate 19,070,958 of CM021250.1, forward strand.
CTACTGCGAAGGGCACGAAAGAGAAGGCTCTGAGGGTGTTGTAGTAACTTCCAAACTTGGTTAGAGAGTAATGCTTGGTTAAACGTATGAAAGTCTCTAAAACCCAAACCTCCCTGCAGTTTAGGCACGTCAAGATTCTTCCACGATACCCAGGACATCTTCTTTTTGCCATTTTTTTTACTCCCCTCGAAGGAAGATAGTATGCTATCAATTTCTGAGCAGAGTTCCAAGGGTAACTTGAAGAAGTTCGAATATACTGGCATAGCAGATGCAACAGATTTAATAAAATACCTCTTTGCCCGCATGAGTTATTGAAAAGGGGCAGTTTTGTTTCGATCAATTTGCTATGGCAGCCCTTAATATTTCCCTCCTCCACCTACGTTAGGTATCTGTAAAATTCCTAGCAAAGCTACGCATTTATGCTCGAAGACCTTAGAGCCGAATATAATGGATGATTTTTCGTAGTCGATGAATTGACCAGATACATGCGCGTATTTATCAAATATATTATAAAGGTTTTTATTGCCCAGGAAATCTGCTTTAATGAAGAAGAGAGGAATCATCAGCAAACAGGAGATGTGAGATTGGGGGCCGCCAACACTAAGTCGCAATGGCTGGAGTAGTTGTTGTTGGATAGCTTGATCCAGTAAGGAGCTTAAAACATCTGAACAAAGTATAAATAAGTATGGGGATAAAGGATCACCCTGTCTTAACCCACGTGACGTGCCAAAAGAACCGTAAGGACTCCCATTGATCAATATCGAGAAGGAGACAGAAGAGACACATGTCATAACCCAACTGATCCAAGTTTCCGAGAAACCCTTCTTCCTCAAAACTTCCTCTAAAAATGTCCATTCAATGCGGTCATACGCTTTAGTGATGTCTATTTTAACAGCCATATAAGCAGAGAGATGAGTTTACGTACCCGTAAAGAATACATTGCTTCGTGGCCTAGTAGAACATTATCTGTAATCTGCCTGCCCGGGATAAAAGCCACTTGGCGTTCTGATACAACCTGGGAAAGTAGGCCCTTGAGTCGTGAAACCAGAATTTTGGAGATAACTTTGTAAATGACATTACACCGAGCTATCGGACAGAAATCCTTCATTGTTTCAGGTGCAGTGGTCTTTGGAATTAGGCAAATATTTGTATGATTGAGCATTAGTGGCATAACTCCAGTATCGAAGAATTGTTGAACTGCATTGATCACATCATGTCCCACTGTGTGCCAATAATGTTGATAAAATTTGGCAGTGAACCCGTCAGGCCTGGGTGCCTTCATGGCACCAATGGAGAAAACACTCTGTCGGACTTCTTCTGCCGTTGCAGCTCTAGTGAGTTGTGTATTCATGTCATTTGAGACAAGTGGGTTAATATTCAAAAGGAAAGTCCATGTCCCCGGGATTTGAAGAAGTAAAGAGCACATAAAAGTACCCTTGGGCTTCAATACTGATACATTCATTGCCCACTATATCATTTGAATAAGAATCCTTTATTGACAGGGTCTTGTTCCTTGCATGGCGATTCTTCGTGGTTGCATGATAGAACCGTGTATTATGATCACCATAGTTTAGCCATTGTTTCCTGCTTTTTGTAAACCAGTAAGCTTCTTCATCCGCATACGCTTTATCCAGTTCAGAAAGAAGATGTCGTAGATCTGCTTCAGATTGCGGATACTGAGCATGTGCAGCATCGATATCGCGAATTAATCTACGAATACAAACTGAGGAGTTCGATATCGCGAATTAAACTGAAAAATTAACACAATTGATTATAAAAAAATATAAATAAACTTTAACTACTGCAAAACAGATTATGTAAAGGAATTATCCTATTTGACACATATAAACCTATATATGTATAAGAAACTAGAAACTTAGTTACAAAAATAATATTTAGTTCAACGTTAACAAAACTAAACTTAAATTATATAATTTTACAACGATTATGATATTAAAAATAAAATATCATAAAATTATTTCAAAAATCATGGTCCTACACTTTAATGCTGATTAGAATCATGATCTGACTAAATAAGTTTCGACTAAAAATCAACAAATCTTATATTTTAGTTTCTACAAAGTAAAACAAGTAAAAACAAAAAACATACTAAAATACGGTTTAATAACGGGTTAAATTTTAATAAATTATATAATTTTATTAAAAGTAAAACTGTTTACACATCTCAAACTTTGACATTTATGAGTACATATTATCCAAAAGATGAATATTAAAAATGTAATAAAAAGTCAAACAAATAAAAAATAAATTTAAAGATCTTCCTTACTATTTAATTGAAATATTTTCGAAAAGATAATCCATATTAAATTGATTTTTTTTCCAAAAAACAATTATGCGCTTTGAAAGAATGCGTAAAACTCATGTATTGATATAAATTAATTTTCAATTTGAAAATCTGGATTTTTCAGATGTTAAAAATGATAGGTTTAAATGCAACTGCTGCATCTAGAATACAAAAAAAAAAAAAACTAACATTGACCAAACTAAACATAATCCCTCATCTCATTGTCTTCATTATGTTGTCTTCATTCACGCGCTACGCGCGTGCCATTTTCACTCTTAAAATTTATATCACGCACAATTTTCATTTTAAAAATTTGTAAAACTAATACAATTTATAAAAAAAATTCTTATTATATATATGTTAAGATCTATTATTCATGATTTTATTTGTATGCTTCTACAGTTGTCAGATTTTTAAAAACTACTATATAGAAAAGTCAGATATACAAAAAAAGAAGAAAAATCATAGTTAAGTTTCATACATTTTTCTTTGAAAGTAATTACTAATAATATGTTTAACTAATAGAATTATGGTAGAATTATGTTTACATACTAATCATTTTATACTCTGCTTTATTACTTTGCTTTATCAACTGCTGCACGCGCTTAACAAACAATTTTAACTAGTTTTGATATCAAGTTCTTTGAGTTTCGTGTCATGATCATACACTATGAATATTCTTCTAGGTTGAGTAATGATAAGTCATGTGCTTGTGAAACGCTTTATGTAACATCCCGATTCTGGTATATATAGAAACATGTGGGAGAGATTAAAAGAACTGATTTGGCTACCTATGTCACCAAAGTGCACTTATCTTTTCAGTCACACATCCGGAAAGAACTCCAGAGTTAAGCGTGCTTGAACTGGAGCAGTGGAAGGATGGATGACCTACCTGGAAGTGATTCGCGGTACTGTGTGAGTGAGGCCAAAACACGGGGAACAGTCATGTGGTGATTGCAGGGTCAGTATATCATGACTTTCGGGCCTCCCGGATAACGCACTGACCTTTAGACAGTGGTGGGGCCCACAAGCCCGACTGAGGGATGGGTGACTCACCGGTAGAGGCGGTTGGGGCGTCATAAATTTTTTTATAATTTCCAAAGAAATACAAAAGTGGTTTTTAGTGGCACAAAAGTTTAAGACTCGAGAGTTCGATGTTTGATCTTAACTTTCTTAATGTAATTCTAGTGGGCTAGTGGCTGGGTGAGATAAGTAGTGATCACTCAAAACATTACCGAACTAGTAAAACTCAGGTGTGCTCTGTTTTATTTTTTTCTCGCTTCTCTCACTCTTTTGTCAAAGATTAGCTTTTCTTGATTGAATGTCAAATTGCAGAAAATTGAAATTTTCTGTTTTGACTCTTTTTGGATAGTTCACATCTTGATCTATTGTTGGAGAAACGCATGTCTCCTCCTTTTCTAAGTCTATGATCTTCATAACACATAAAAAACTAATTAAAAGGATTGCAAGTCTTCATCGTTTTGTCATTAAAGATCAAGCAATCACCATGAATTGGAAAGATGTGTTATCAATATGCATGCATGATGTGATCCCCCAAATCACATGACAGTTTCAGTTCGTAAAGTTATCGAAAACTGATCAAAGAGATTGTATGGAAGGGAAAATGATAGAGATGGTGGTGGAATTGGGATTGACTCTCTCAATTTGTGGGCTTTGATTGACTTACTCAATCCATTGAGAACTAGAGCTGTTTAAATCACACAGAAGATTTGAATCCTATAATCTAATGAAACAATTTGAATCACTCATATGACTCTAAAGACAAACTTTTTAAACAAATACACTCTTTGGATAAAAATAATAAAAAACTTATATTTTACTTTTTGATGAACTGAAAGGTGAGTTTTATAATGGCTTAACTATGATGATCTTATATATTTCTCAGATCACAAATGGAAAGAAATAAATAATTGAGAGAATCATGCAATTTGAGTAAAAAGTAACCATTGGAGGCTGAGATGGTGGAATGGCTAGAATCATTGGATACTTGGCTTGACTTGTATCTGGATGGCTTTAGGCTGTAAGTTAGCTTCCTTGGAAAATCTTGAATGGTAAATGATTGGGCGAAATCATAGCAATCTTGGTGGGAAAAAAGCTGCTGAGCTTTGATGAAAATCTGCTCCAAATGGGGTAAGTTGACTTGATCAGGTGTGGTCTCATGTAGCTTAAGAAGTATAAGATGTAGATCAAAACTCCCAAAAACTTCAGCTCTGAAGGAATGGTCGTTGATAATTTATTACTCCAAGTGTGAATGCTTCCAGATATGCTAAGTTTGTAAGAAATGGGATCCTCCTGATCATCTGGTTGCTAGTGCATGATGAGATGATAGATAACTCTTCTGAATTGTTACATGTGTCCCCTGAACTCTTAGATGTCTCTCCTGGTCGCCAAAGTCTTGTTTGATGATTTGATCCACGAGCTTCCAAATGAAGCAAACCGAGACACTTCTGGATTAAAAGTTGAATATCTTTTAAACCGTATTGAATTTTGGTATGAGTCCAATTCTCTGTGGTTTTCTGATAAGTTAAGTAAAAATTGATTTGTTGCTTAATTCCTCATGTTTGTTCAGATTCCTCCATTTAGTAGTTGTATTTCAGACCTGATATTTACGATTATTTACGGTATTGTGGTTATGGGACGACTGACGTATTTTTATGGATTTGCGGAAATCTAGACATGGTTTATTTAAGGAAATTAAAATATTATATTATATTATCGTTAGTGGCACGCCGTTCCCAAGTGTCGGGAGACGGATGTTACAAAAAAACAATGGAAAAGGTGGTTACTGCGAACCTATTAACAGAGAACAATGTCACTGTTTTTGCTAAAGTCACAGAATATGAAGAAATATGAATGTGCGTCTAGTTGTTATGTATTTATATGTTAATGTTGTGGTATTCCATACGTTTGTATGATTATAGACTTATGTTATTTTTATGAAGGAATTATGAGCTAAAAATGCTTTATAATATATTTTTTTATCATTTTCTCCAACAAATAAAAAAATGATCTAACCGAAGACGGCAAAACAGAACTGAAAATACTGTAAATGCAAAAAGATACTAGTCATAATCCTTTTAAATTTGACAAAAAAACTTCCATAATTTTAATTTTAATATGTTTTCGCCAAGTCAAATAATTAAGGTGGTGATCTGGAGTAAATACATTTTGGGGACCAAATTCATTTCATATGCCTAGTGTATCAAATAATATAACTCCAATAACTCCAAGATATTATGGAGGTTGCGTATGTATCAAGAAATCTGGTTTCTTAATGGAGAAAGGTTTTCATGGAGAAATGTTTGACATTTATATATTGTTTAGTTTTTTTTTTTTTTTTAACTCTTTGTTAGGTAGATATGTTTTCTTTCCTTTGTCTATTGTGTCTTGCAATCATTAAGATGAATGATTGTTATTTGCTAAATGGTTTTCTTCTTGTGCTTTGACTTAGGTTTAGCTCATCAGGTAGAGCCAATGGGGGTTGCATACATGTTAATTAAGAAACATAACTTTTTTATGAGTAAGATGTTTTGTGGCGAAGTGTTTGACATTTATAGATGGTTTCGTTCTTTTTTTCTTTTTTCTTTCTACTTTTTCTTGGGTGGTTATGGTTTCTTTCTTCTGTTTATTGTGTTTTGAACCCGTTAATATGAACGATCATTATGTACTAACTGTTTTTCTTCTTATTCTTCTTCTAGATTTGAGTTCTATGGTCTGTTCGTGACACGAAAATTCTGGATTACGTTCTCAAGGATAAAATCAAGCTTTTTTGGACTAATTTTAGTGAATTGATAGATCTCAGCTTTTCTATGGAGGATACTCGGAAACATCAGGCAGTTTTTGTTTACAATTTTCTATCTGTTCTCTTTGGTGTTTTCTTCTTTATACTGTTTTGGTTGGTTTCTATCTTTATTAATTGCATTTTTTCTATGATAGTATGAAACTATTTATGCATGACATGACGATCTATAAACCAAAGCCATTATCACTTTGCTATCGACTCATTCTATGTCTTTACTTCTTTCCTATTGATACATCTTATGTCTTGACAGAAAATAGAAAATCAGATTTTTTTTTGTCGGCACAGCTTGTGTCTTGCCAAAAAATTGATATGGGATGTGTGTATTATTGCTTCTTTTGCTGTCAACTCATGTCATCTTCTCTTCGTATAATGGCGAGATGTTTCAGATTGGTCTGGTTTTCTCTGTCCATGAGTTTTGTCTTTAGGTTTATGCTCTGGTTTCAACGATTTTTGTTTTGGTCGGTGTGATCGCATAAGATGTGGATTTATCATTTTGGTGGATTTATAAATCCTTGGTTATCCTAAATTTATCCCATATAATAACTTAGATGTATAAAGATAATTCCTTAAACATCGACTAAATCAACAAAATCAATGGTCCGAGATATTGATTTTTACGATAAACACTGAATAATAGCATACTCTATTCTATCTAGAACAGCGACATACAACTTTACCTAAATATATCGCGTTCAGTATCGTGATGTATACACGTACACACAAAACTATATATCAAGAGCTCTCGTCCAAAATAAGGGATTTCCAGCTCAATGACGGTTGAGTACCCTTCTTTGCCTGTAGTAAGTTACCATTCTTGAAGTATCTACTGCGAAGGGCACGAAAGAGAAGGCTCTGAGGGTGTTGTAGTAACTTCCAAACTTGGTTAGAGAGTAATGCTTGGTTAAACGTATGAAAGTCTCTAAAACCCAAACCTCCCTGCAGTTTAGGCACGTCAAGATTCTTCCACGATACCCAGGACATCTTCTTTTTGCCATTTTTTTTACTCCCCTCGAAGGAAGATAGTATGCTATCAATTTCTGAGCAGAGTTCCAAGGGTAACTTGAAGAAGTTCGAATATACTGGCATAGCAGATGCAACAGATTTAATAAAATACCTCTTTGCCCGCATGAGTTATTGAAAAGGGGCAGTTTTGTTTCGATCAATTTGCTATGGCAGCCCTTAATATTTCCCTCCTCCACCTACGTTAGGTATCTGTAAAATTCCTAGCAAAGCTACGCATTTATGCTCGAAGACCTTAGAGCCGAATATAATGGATGATTTTTCGTAGTCGATGAATTGACCAGATACATGCGCGTATTTATCAAATATATTATAAAGGTTTTTATTGCCCAGGAAATCTGCTTTAATGAAGAAGAGGAAATCATCAGCAAACAGGAGATGTGAGATTGGGGGCCGCCAACACTAAGTCGCAATGGCTGGAGTAGTTGTTGTTGGATAGCTTGATCCAGTAAGGAGCTTAAAACATCTGAACAAAGTATAAATAAGTATGGGGATAAAGGATCACCCTGTCTTAACCCACGTGACGTGCCAAAAGAACCGTAAGGACTCCCATTGATCAATATCGAGAAGGAGACAGAAGAGACACATGTCATAACCCAACTGATCCAAGTTTCCGAGAAACCCTTCTTCCTCAAAACTTCCTCTAAAAATGTCCATTCAATGCGGTCATACGCTTTAGTGATGTCTATTTTAACAGCCATATAAGCAGGAGAGATGAGTTTACGTACCCGTAAAGAATACATTGCTTCGTGGCCTAGTAGAACATTATCTGTAATCTGCCTGCCCGGGATAAAAGCCACTTGGCGTTCTGATACAACCTGGGAAAGTAGGCCCTTGAGTCGTGAAACCAGAATTTTGGAGATAACTTTGTAAATGACATTACACCGAGCTATCGGACAGAAATCCTTCATTGTTTCAGGTGCAGTGGTCTTTGGAATTAGGCAAATATTTGTATGATTGAGCATTAGTGGCATAACTCCAGTATCGAAGAATTGTTGAACTGCATTGATCACATCATGTCCCACTGTGTGCCAATAATGTTGATAAAATTTGGCAGTGAACCCGTCAGGCCTGGGTGCCTTCATGGCACCAATGGAGAAAACACTCTGTCGGACTTCTTCTGCCGTTGCAGCTCTAGTGAGTTGTGTATTCATGTCATTTGAGACAAGTGGGTTAATATTCAAAAGGAAAGTCCATGTCCCCGGGATTTGAAGAAGTAAAGAGCACATAAAAGTACCCTTGGGCTTCAATACTGATACATTCATTGCCCACTATATCATTTGAATAAGAATCCTTTATTGACAGGGTCTTGTTCCTTGCATGGCGATTCTTCGTGGTTGCATGATAGAACCGTGTATTATGATCACCATAGTTTAGCCATTGTTTCCTGCTTTTTGTAAACCAGTAAGCTTCTTCATCCGCATACGCTTTATCCAGTTCAGAAAGAAGATGTCGTAGATCTGCTTCAGATTGCGGATACTGAGCATGTGCAGCATCGATATCGCGAATTAATCTACGAATACAAACTGAGGAGTTCGATATCGCGAATTAAACTGAAAAATTAACACAATTGATTATAAAAAAATATAAATAAACTTTAACTACTGCAAAACAGATTATGTAAAGGAATTATCCTATTTGACACATATAAACCTATATATGTATAAGAAACTAGAAACTTAGTTACAAAAATAATATTTAGTTCAACGTTAACAAAACTAAACTTAAATTATATAATTTTACAACGATTATGATATTAAAAATAAAATATCATAAAATTATTTCAAAAATCATGGTCCTACACTTTAATGCTGATTAGAATCATGATCTGACTAAATAAGTTTCGACTAAAAATCAACAAATCTTATATTTTAGTTTCTACAAAGTAAAACAAGTAAAAACAAAAAACATACTAAAATACGGTTTAATAACGGGTTAAATTTTAATAAATTATATAATTTTATTAAAAGTAAAACTGTTTACACATCTCAAACTTTGACATTTATGAGTACATATTATCCAAAAGATGAATATTAAAAATGTAATAAAAAGTCAAACAAATAAAAAATAAATTTAAAGATCTTCCTTACTATTTAATTGAAATATTTTCGAAAAGATAATCCATATTAAATTGATTTTTTTTCCAAAAAACAATTATGCGCTTTGAAAGAATGCGTAAAACTCATGTATTGATATAAATTAATTTTCAATTTGAAAATCTGGATTTTTCAGATGTTAAAAATGATAGGTTTAAATGCAACTGCTGCATCTAGAATACAAAAAAAAAAAAAACTAACATTGACCAAACTAAACATAATCCCTCATCTCATTGTCTTCATTATGTTGTCTTCATTCACGCGCTACGCGCGTGCCATTTTCACTCTTAAAATTTATATCACGCACAATTTTCATTTTAAAAATTTGTAAAACTAATACAATTTATAAAAAAAATTCTTATTATATATATGTTAAGATCTATTATTCATGATTTTATTTGTATGCTTCTACAGTTGTCAGATTTTTAAAAACTACTATATAGAAAAGTCAGATATACAAAAAAAGAAGAAAAATCATAGTTAAGTTTCATACATTTTTCTTTGAAAGTAATTACTAATAATATGTTTAACTAATAGAATTATGGTAGAATTATGTTTACATACTAATCATTTTATACTCTGCTTTATTACTTTGCTTTATCAACTGCTGCACGCGCTTAACAAACAATTTTAACTAGTTTTGATATCAAGTTCTTTGAGTTTCGTGTCATGATCATACACTATGAATATTCTTCTAGGTTGAGTAATGATAAGTCATGTGCTTGTGAAACGCTTTATGTAACATCCCGATTTCTGGTATATATAGAAACATGTGGGAGAGATTAAAAGAACTGATTTGGCTACCTATGTCACCAAAGTGCACTTATCTTTTCAGTCACACATCCGGAAAGAACTCCAGAGTTAAGCGTGCTTGAACTGGAGCAGTGGAAGGATGGATGACCTACCTGGAAGTGATTCGCGGTACTGTGTGAGTGAGGCCAAAACACGGGGAACAGTCATGTGGTGATTGCAGGGTCAGTATATCATGACTTTCGGGCCTCCCGGATAACGCACTGACCTTTAGACAGTGGTGGGGCCCACAAGCCCGACTGAGGGATGGGTGACTCACCGGTAGAGGCGGTTGGGGCGTCATAAATTTTTTTATAATTTCCAAAGAATATACAAAAGTGGTTTTTAGTGGCACAAAAGTTTAAGACTCGAGAGTTCGATGTTTGATCTTAACTTTCTTAATGTAATTCTAGTGGGCTAGTGGCTGGGTGAGATAAGTAGTGATCACTCAAAACATTACCGAACTAGTAAAACTCAGGTGTGCTCTGTTTTATTTTTTTCTCGCTTCTCTCACTCTTTTGTCAAAGATTAGCTTTTCTTGATTGAATGTCAAATTGCAGAAAATTGAAATTTTCTGTTTTGACTCTTTTTGGATAGTTCACATCTTGATCTATTGTTGGAGAAACGCATGTCTCCTCCTTTTCTAAGTCTATGATCTTCATAACACATAAAAAACTAATTAAAAGGATTGCCAGTCTTCATCTTTTTGTCATTAAAGATCAATCAATCACCATGAATTGGAAAGATGTGTTATGAATATGCATGCATGAAGTGATCCCCCTAATCACATGACAGTTTCAGTTCGTAAAGTTATCAAAAACTGATCAAAGAGCTTGTATGGAAGGGAAGATGGTAGAGATGGTGGTGGAATTGGGATTGACTCTCTCAATTTGTGGGCTTTGATTGACTTACTCAATCCACAGAGAACTAGAGCTGTTTAAATCACACAGAAGATTTGAATCCTATAATCTAATGAAACAATTTGAATCACTCAGATGACTCTAAAGACAAAATTTTTAAACAAATACACTCTTTGGATAAAAATAATAAAAAACTTATATTTTACTTTTTGATGAACTGAAAGGTGAGTTTTATAATGGCCTGGCTCTGATGATCTTATATATTTCTCAGATCACAAATGAAAAAAAATAAATAATTGAGAGAATCATGCAATTTGAGTAAAAAGTAACCATTGGAGGCTGAGATGGTGGAATGGCTAGAATCATTGGATACTTGGCTTCACTTGTATCTGGATGGCTTTAGGCTGTAAGTTAGCTTCCTTGGAACATCTTGAATGGTAAATGATTGGACGAAATCATAGCAATCTTGGTGGGAAAAAAGCTGTTGAGCTTTGATGAAAATCTGCTCCAAATGGGGTAAGTTGACCTGATCAGGTGTGGTCTCATGTAGCTTAAGAAGTATAGAGATGTAGATCAAAACTCCCAAAAGATTCAGCTCTGAAGGAATGGTCGTTGATAATTTATTACTCCAAGTGTGAATGCTTCCGGATATGCTAAGTTTGTAAGCAATGGGATCCTCCTGATCATCTGATTGCTAGTGCATGATGAGATGATAGATAACTCTCCTGAATTGTTACATGTGTCCCCTGAAATCTTAGATGTCTCTCCTGGTCGTCAAAGTCTTGTTTGATGATTTGATCCATGAGCTTCCAAATGAAGCAAACTGGGACACTTCTGGATTAAAGTTGAATACCTTTTAAACCGTATTGAATTTTGGTATGAGTCCAATTCTCTGTGGTTCTCTAATAAGTTAAGTTTCCAAAAAAAAAAATTGATTTTGTTGCTTAATTCCTCATGTTTGTTCAGATTCCTCCGTTTAGTAGTTGTTGGTCTTCATCAGGTTCTTTGGAAATGTGCTGGATTGAATCTTCAATAACTTCTTCTTGAGAAAAGATTTTTGGATGATTCCTCTTTGTAGTGGACTCTAGGTGAGTTGAGTGTGTAATAAAAGTATTGATTGAGTTGGAACATTTGATATTGACCTCCATTTGAGCTGAACTCTACTCGCTGGTCTACATAACTCTACTCAGCATCATGCATTCCTCTCCAAGATTCATGATTCCATACTCCATGGTCGGAAATGAGTTGTCCGGCTTAGTACTGATTTTGAGGTTCACATCACATCCTCTTCCCCTTGTAGTTATTTATCTGCATATAGATAAGTCAAGTTAGTACAATAAATTGTATGAGGATTTAGTGGCTTACCTTGGAGGCGGTTTTGGTTTGTGCTCAGTTGGGTTTAATGTTGAACATCTGGTGGCCTTGGTCTTGTTCACCATTGGAGGTGATGCCTCTTTGTTATGAGTTTGATTTATCAACAATGTCTTCTTTGATGGAACTTCTTTTGTGGTTTGTGTCCTTAGTACCTGAAATAATCTCAACACTTTGGACAAGAAACAAGTACACTATATCTGAGTTTAAAACTATAGAGATAGATCTTGGAATACATAAACTCACATTAGTAGTTCTAGCAAGTTGAAAAATAATATGCTCTTTCCTATCTTAAATGCTACTTTTCTTTAGTTCATAGATGACTAAAGCTTCTTCAGGGCCTTCACCAGTTGGTGTAGAAGCTCATGCTTCTCCACTTTATTGGTTGGTGGTACATTTTCCTCCTGTTGCTTATCTTCTTCTTTCTCATTCTCCTGTGGAAAAGTCTAGTGTGTAATCTTCTTTTCTTCACCTCTGCTTGTAGGTATTTATTCTTGTCATATTCTTGGATCAAAACTCTTTGGCAAAGACAAATATGTAAGTCTAGAACTGGAATTTAAAGATGAGCTTGAACTAAACCATCACTTTCCTTAGATATTTCTGATTTTATTTCTAGTGATGTGGTTGATCATCTAAAAAATTTTAGATGGACAAGTTGTAGCAAAATTTCCTCACTAATGACATCTATAACAAGTTAAATCTTTGAGATTTAAAAAGTTAGAAGACTTGCCTTGGCGTTGTGTGTATTCCTCCTTGGATATGGTGTTGGACTTAGATGCAATATCTTTAGGAGCTTCTTGTAATTCTTGTAAAATCTTCTTTGCTTAAGCAATCTTCTTAACTTCAGATTTTCTTGGTGAAGTCTGTGTAAGCACTTTCTTTGGTTCATACAAGTAAGCATACTTATGCTTATGAGTAATTTTTGGTTCTGGTGTGGACATTAATCTTCTTGTTGTTGCTTGGTTTTGGGGCTTGGTGTTGATGTCGTTGCGGTTTTGATACTTCTTTACACACTCCCTATACATCCTTCTGTTAAGTTCTCCCTAATCTAGTATTGGATTGTTGTAAAAACTTGGAGTACACTCCTTTAGCCATCATTGTAAGCATCTCCAATAAGTGCTCCAACAGCATAAGACAGATTTTCTTCTTTGGGATGATTCTTCTTTGTAGTGGATTCTAGGTGATTTGAGTGTGTATTACAAGTTTTAGTTGACTTGGAAAATTTGATATTGACCTCTGTTTGAGCTGAACTCAGCTCGCTTGTCTCCATAGCTCTCCTCAGAACCATGCTTTCCTCTCCAAGCTTCATAATTCCAGTTGGAAATGATTTGTCTGGCGTGGTACTGGTTTTGAGGGTCAAATCACTGCAATGATCAAGTAAATAATCAGACAAAAATATAGAACCATGCAATAACAATACTGTTGGGGTCAAAATCGCCTCCTCCGAGATCGATAGAACGAGAACTCAAGATCATAAACAAACGGATCACATTTCTGACATAAGGGCCAGCCGCCCATGCTATAGGCATGAGGCCAGCCGCCCATCATCCTCTCATCAATACACGGTGGCTGGACCTGTCCCAGACTAAGTCTAGCCGCCCATCATCCTCTCATCAATACACGTCGGCTGGACCTGTCCACGACTAAGTCCAGCCGCCCATCATCCTCTCTTTAATACACGGCGGCTGGACCTGGCCCAGACTAAGTCCAGCCGCCCATCATCCTCTCATCAGTACACGGTGGATGGACTTGTCCCGAACTAAGTCCAGCCGCCCGTCATCCTTCCTCCGAGCATGATTCCCGGCTCAGATCGACCCAAGACCAAGCATCTGCACGGACAGATTCCCGGCTGAGTATTGGCCAGCCGCCCACGAGTGTTGTCCAGCCGCCCATGAGCATCATCCAGACGCCCATGGACCAGCCGCCCATGTACACAAGCCAGAGAACGGGCGGCTGGCCATCAACATTAAAACGGGCGGCTGGAGGTTTGAAGAAAAGGACGGGCGGCTCTGTCTCATAAGTCGTTGAAATGATTGGAACACTATTCACGCCGGAAAAACCGTTACGGCACTGTTCATGAAACACTATTCCTCCCTAGGAAAAGTTAACCGAAAAATCAATTTAAGCTTAATCGAGATACGGGCCAGGATCAGACCATGTGATACCGACTGCTGAAGATTTTGGTCCAGGAGTCGGGCCCAAAAGACTAGGTCGGCGGCTGTAAGGAATGAACTTTGTCCCACATCGCCCAGAAAGAGTTTTGCCTCCTAGGTCTCCTAGTATAAATATAGACGCTTGTACTAGGTTGAGATCATTCCAATTCGAGTATTAAGGCTTTTTACAATATAAGACTTTTCAGCTTTTGCATTTATTCTTGTACTACCGAAAAATATCAATAAAAATGAAGTTTTTGCATTTTCGGTCCTTTAGTTCTTTTAAAATAGAATTTTCGGATCCCATTAAATGTAAGTTTTAACAGTGTGAGTTTCGGCTCGCACAGTTTGGTACCGTGTGTGGGGACGAGAAATATTCTAAACCCTAAGAGCGAGAGGATACGGAAAGGAAGACGATGACCAGAAGAATCGACGACATCATCAACCAGCCGGTTGGAGCAGCTGGAACGGGAACGCGCACCGACGGTACATCCGCGGCCGGAGCAGGAACGATTGCCATCGGGACATCCGCAGCTGGAGCAATCCGAACTGGAGCAGCTGGGACTTCCACCGCTGCACTAACCAGATTCGGGATGCCGACCGGAGATCCAGCCAGAATGGAAGCAGCCAACATCGCTCCCTCCGGCCTAGCCCAGGATATCACGGAGATCGCCGAGTTGAGGAGCATGGTAGCCGAACACGCGGAGCAGTAAAACAGGCAAGAAAGAGCGGCCGCACAGGAGTGAGCAGCCTCCCAAGCGCTAGCACGTGGCCCCCAGACTTTTGGAGCAAGACGCCTCAATTTCATCCAGCGAGCAGATACCCCGGGGAAAGAATCCCAACGAGCAGACTCTCGTTGGCAAGAGGAGAGAACCGTTGGCACCACCCCCTTTGCACCGAAAAAGCGCCACTAGGCGGACCGCTGAACTGCCAACCTCTACGGTGACCAACGGCGAAACCAGAGAAGACTCCGCAAACGGAGTCGGCTAAGAGGAAAGCGAGACTGACGACGAAGATATAGAGCTAAACGCGGACGAGGAAGAGCTTCGCTGGATAACGGAGCAAGAAGAGGCGGAACGAGCAATCCGAGCAAACCGATCCGCATGCCAGAGGAGCGAGTTGGATGAACTCTGGGCCCGACTAGAGTCCACAGCATGCCAAGGGAAAGAAGTAAGATCGCAGGTTCACAAAGCAACCAGCGCAGCTTCCGAAATCGATCGAGTCTTGGAGGAGACCAAGAGGATCCCTTTCACCTCGAAGATCACAAACGTCAGAGTTCCAGATACCGGCAAGATCCGAATCCCTTTCTATGATGGAACAACAGACCCAAAGGCCCACATGACAGCCTTCAACATCGCGATGAGCCGGACCAAGTTCAGACCCGAAGAAAAAGATGCCGGAGAAAGTTCAGACCCTGTTCGTCGAACACCTAAATGGGGCGGCCCTGTCTTGGTTCCCGCGGTTGGAGAGAGATTTAATCGAAGACTTTGAGAATACAGCGAAAGGTTCAAGGTGATTGTGTCCAGAATCGACGGCCTAAGCGACGGTGCCGCAATAAACGCCCTAAAGAAATCCTTACGAAAGGCTTCAAGCTTCCGAAAGGAAATCACGGTAAACCCGCCAGTAACTGTCCAAGACGCTCTCCACCGCGCTTCTAACTTCGTAATCTACGAGGAAGACATGAGGGCCCCAGCCGGAAAGCACCAATCAACAAAGTTGGTCGCCAAAGGAGCGGCGCAGTCTTCAAACGTTCCAAACGAGAGGAAGAGTAGGCGAAGCGGAAGAGATGAGGAACCCAACGCAGGTGGAGCGCACAACTATCAGATAAACACGGAGAGACCACCTGATGGGCTCAACAAAGGATCATGGAATACGTGGACCCGCCTAGGATACGACGAAAACGCCTTCTGCACCTTCCATAAGGCCAAAGGCCACTCGACCGAAAACTATAGGACAATCGGAAGAAGGCTCACGGTGAAAATATTGGCCGGAGAACTCGGAAACGGGATAAGATTAGAGAGTTTCGGAGCGGCCGAAGAAGATGAGAGCGCTCCGGGCGGACGACCCAATCAAGAATGTCCGGAGAGGCCCACCGAGGAAACGCCCAAGCGGGGAAGGAGACCAAGCGGGGACGACTCCGCCGCGAACTGGCGGAGGATTCACATGATCATCGAAGGATCCCAGTACTGTCGAGACACGGTGACTTCCATAAAGGCGTTCTTGAGAAGAGGAGACAAATAATCTAACCCTCAAGACCCGATAACCGAGAACGACGACCGAGTCGCCTTCCATTAAAAAGACGCCGAAGGTCTCGACCAACCTCATGATGATCCACTAGTTGTGGAGCTAGACATCAACGACTACGACGTATCCCAGATTTTGATCAACATCGGAAGTTCGGTAGATGTCATCTTTCGGGAGACACTTCAAAGGATGAATGTGGATCTGTCAATGGTGAAACCCAACCCAATGTCCCATACCGGGTTCTCTGGCGAAGTCACAATGACGGACGGGACAATCCAGTTTCCGGTTCATGCTGGTGGAATCACGAAGATCGTTAACTTTGGAAACCGCTGAAGCCATAACGGGCGTTTCCATGGCAGAGACTTGCTGTCTTCACGGCACTACAAAAAAATAAAAAATAAAAACAAAATAAAAGAGGAACTACGGGTGACTTGATCCCTTTTCACAAAGGATACGTAGGCAGCTCGCTTAAAAAACGAGTTCAGTTGCCCCCCTCCATAAAAAAGGTTGGGAGTGGGTCCGTATATACATATACTCCAAAATTTTTGCTAAAATTTCGATAAGATGAACATTGGGATTCAGAATCTCATAACATATCAACTCGAAAAATTTCACGAAAATATCAATCCGGATGAGCATCGGGACTTAGCATCTCGTAACCCATCCAGAGAAACAAACGATTCGGAAAGACCGAGGAGATGAACATTGAGACTTAGCGTCTCATAACACATCGAGAACTCAAACAACTCCCAGAGAATAGTAATCTATAAAAGAACCCGGATAAACATCGAGACTTAGCATCTCGCAGCTCACCCGGGACTACCCATCGACTGAGATACTCGAAATATCTCTCGAGTCTACTCAAACGAACACGTCTGTTGCTGGCCACAACAAGACTCTCACTTCTCAACCATGGTTCTTTCAACATCCCGCAACGGATAAGAGTAGCGCACTATACAAATTTCCGAACTAACATCTGAATGACGTAACCTGATCGAAAATGCGGGAAGCGTCAAGACGAGGTTCTATTTAGTTTATCTTCAGGAGCGCTTCGCATAGGCAAATAGTGTGAAGTGTAAACCACGAAGTAAACTCGCCAAACCCAGTAAAGCACCTAACATGGAAAGCTGGTCTAAGACGTCTCACGAACGCAGTATCAATCCGGCTCTGATAGGAGATCATAAACGCGTTCCGTCGAAAGAGGGAGTCAAGCGAACTCAGTTCCCCGCGACACCAGTAACAAGCATCAAACCCATGAGGTGTCCGCAATCCAAGAACCCTGGTCTGAAAGCTCGGAGTGCCCGGAAAAGCATCTCCAACGCAGCATACAACGTGAAAATCCAAAACAAAGCTACCAAAAAGTCCGGAGTAACCAAAGAAAAAGGACAAAACAAAAACAGATGATGGTCCGGGAAAGTCGGGAATGGATCTGGTGATCCCAACGAAAACCAAAACCCAGATAGTATCTGAAGCGATACACTGGTTTTCGAGCTCAAGTCAAAGTAATCAAAGATCAGGTCAAAGTAATCAAAGCTCAAGTCAAATATAGCTGAAAGGATTAAATGACAATCCATGGAAGGAAAGTCAAATAATCAAGTAGGTTCAAACAGAAGCAAATACATCAAGGGCTCAAGCGGCCCGAAAACAACAATAGAAATACAAACGAACAATCAAAGGTCTCATCATACTCGATAACAGGAGTAGCGGCAACAGTATCTATATCCTGGACCTCCGCATCACCGCCCGGGGACTGATATTGAGAAATGGGGGAGTAGGCCAAAAAACTGTCGAACTCAGAAACGGCTCGGTCAAAAGAGCATACCTAACCTCTTCCTCTGAGCTCCGCCAATGAGGACTCCAACTTGACTTCCTCATCTTCGACCTTGGATTTCCCAGACTTGATGTTGCGAACCATCGTCAGGTTCGAGCCAACCTCAGTCAGGGCAGCTTCAGGGAACCTGGCCTGTCGCAGCGGTGCAAGGGCAGCCTTCGCACTCTCAATGCGGAGGCGGTACTTCTCCACCATATCCCATTGGCAAGACTTCACTGCCTTCTTCATCAGCCTTTTGGCCTCCCCAAGCTAGTCTCTGAGGGTCTGCACCTCCGCGGCATAAGCAGACTCGAGCCTCTGAGCCATCCTTTCCGCTCTCCTGAGCCTGACTTCCAGATTCATTATCTTCTTGTCCTTCTTCCGGGACTCTTTCGCCGTGGCCTCTAGAGCGGCCTGGGTCGCATGTGCCCGAGTGGCGACCTGAACAAGATAAACATTTGATAAACGAAATTGAGAGAAGGAAAAATATGTCAAAAGCAATGCAAAGAAACAAGGAAATACAATCATAAGGCCGGAAGACAAATCCCCATATGCTGTTGAGGGATCAAACGACTGAGCAGTGGCCGGGGCAGACTCGCCGATGTAATCCACAAGCTTCGCGGATTCTACCGAGTCTCCTCCTGCCGCCTTGCGAGCATCAAACATCAGAACGGGCTCAGAATCCCTGACTTCTCGAGAAGCCTTGGTCTTCTTCGGGCGATCTGAGTCACTGGCAATGCCTTCGCCCTTGTCGGCCGCAACAGCATGATCAGAATCTTGAGGAACAGCGACTTGTTCCTCAAGAGCATTCCCTTTCCGGGAATCGGTCCCAGACGCCGTCGGAACAGACGGACCAGCCTTGCCATACTTATGATTTCGATACATCAAAACTCCCTCTATTCCAGGGTAGCTAGTCATTGGATCGATGAAGTCTGGGCCTTTAATGGGAGCACGTCCTTCGAGAATATCTTTCGCCTCTTGAAAACGATACCAAAGCCCAGGATTCTCCCAATCAATTTTCTTCTTGGCAATGTCGTAAAAAATAGTCCCAAGATCAGACACCGAGGGAGGAGGAGGAAGAGAAACTGAAAGAGAATATCAAATTATGAGGAGTACTCAACCTATTTATAAAAAGAACTTCACAAAAAGACAAAATTCTTACAGGGCTTTTTCCAAGTGGTCCGGACTCGACCACTGTAGTCGGGGCTTATCGAGAAAGAGCTACGCTTCACATAGAAGAACTGATCCCGTGAAGCTTTGCAGTGATCTCGAAGCCCGGTGTAAAATGCATTCGGGTGTTTCCTGATAGAAACTTGGCAAAAGAGGTCTGGAGCGGAAGTTTTCTTTAAGGAGAAAAAATTCTGAATATGGTCCACCTGCAACTTAATCCCCAACTCGGCAAACCGAATGACCAGACTCATTATTATCCTCATCGAGGAGGGAACGAGTTGCGAGATTGCTATCACTGCAAAGAAAAATCCGAAGATAACCCTCGGAATCGAGAACCAAAGAAAAGCCTTGTAGAATAATGACTCATATACCGCGAAGTATCCCTTCGGTGCCTTGTCCATTCGATCGGTGTCCTTCAGAAGACGAAACTTGAAGCTCATCCAGCGCCTCCTGCGTTCTCAGAGTAACTCCGAGCTCAGTCTCGCTGGCCACTCTTCTATAGCCCGCGGTCTGCGTAGGCCGTGAAATCTGATAAGCGGAGAAATCTTCACCCCAGTAGCCGTTACATGCTCCAGGGGAATTAAATTCAAGCTTTGCCTCAATGTCCTCCGGTTGGAGGAAGCCAGGCACTTCGCCCTCTCGGTCCACCTCGTCCTCCTCCTCGAACATGGCACTATCATCACATACCTGGAAGATGGCCAGCCGCCCAGGACCTTGGACTGAGGCCAAGCGCCATTGTCTTCCGCACGTTGCGGAGGAGTCCAGACGTCGCGAAATCCGCTAACCTGCGGTGAAGCGCTACCAACGCTACCTCGAGGAGGGTTAGGCGCCCTCTGTAAAGCTCCTCCAAGACCTGGCGCCCATTTTGTACCAGCTACCGCACCAGCCGCCCTTTGTGGCATACCCTCCAAACCAGGCGCCCTTTGCTGAACCTCCTCGTGGTCAGACGCCTCTTGAGGGACATCACCAAAGGCAGACGCCGTTTGTTGAGCATTGTCAAAGCCATGCGCTCATCAAGGCACGCCTTTGGGGCCAAGCGCCAGTTGCGGAATGGCGTCTTCGCCAGCTGCGAATAGGTCATCCACGAGCCCTGCATCTAGTTCCGGATAGTAATCAAACTCGATAGGACTGTTCAACATCACATCCATGTTGAGCTCGAAAGGAGTTCCTGGTTGGTCAGCCATATCGAACAAAGAAGATCAATACTCAAAAATTTATCGAACCGTTCCGGTTCCGGCTGCTCCTGTAGCGACTGCTCCTGCTGCAGATGCTCCGGCCGCGGTTGCTCCTGCTCTAGCCGCTGCTCCGGACGGCTGGTTCCCGGTGTCGTCGGGTCTTCCTCCGGTTGCCATGGTCTCCTGCTGTTCTTGAATAAAGAATATTTCTCGTCCCCACAGACGGCGCCAAACTGTGAGAGCCGAAACTCACACTGTCGAAATTTATATTTTGCGGGGATCCGAAAATTCGAATAAACAAGAACTAAAGGGCAAAAAAGTAAAAAGATGAGAAAGATGACTTTATTAATAATTCTCTAAGTACAAAAATATTCGAGAAAGCTTATTGTCTTATATCTCGAAAGCTCTTGCACTTGAGTTGGGATGCCTTGAAAGTGAATACAGAGGTCTATATTTATACTAGAGAGTCTAGGATCTCAAAGACTGATCTAATCAATGTGGGACGTTTTAAAATCTCCTTCCCAACCGCCGACTTGACCGAGTTGGCCGCCGCCCGTATGCTTCCATTACGGCCCGTTTGTCTTGTTTTGACCCAGCTTGTCTTCTTGGTCTTCTGGTCCGATTTTCCCTGGGTAAAAGCCTTGCTTCCGGTTTATTTTAAGTAAAATCCTTGATGTTTTTCCATGTTCTGAACAGCATGAAGTCCGTCTTCAAATGGCGTGATGTTTCTTCGGGAATTAACGGGCCTCGGCCCGTTAACCGGAAAGTGGCGTTTATTATCGGTCCCGGGAAGGTAAAAACTGGGACCGACCCATGTCTTGGCTTGGTGGATGCTCTGGGCTCGAGAAGATATGCAGAGACTCGTCTTGAGAAGGCCTGCAAAGAGTTCATCCGTCGGACCGAAGGCCGAGAGCTCGGTCCGTACGGGCATTTGGTCGGAGCGGCTCGGTTAGCTTCCGGATGGGTTTAAGATAAGTGAACCGATTTGCCTCGTTAAAACCTTTCCCGGAAAACCCTTTGGGACAAAACCAAGGATAAGGAAAAAGAGTACAAATGGTCACGACCCATTTAATTCATCTGCCGGGCCGGGATCCAAGGGTTCTGACCGGGCTGACGTCTGGTCTCATTTCGTGGGCCTGCTGCCTACATATGAAATGTTTAACCGTTACTTCGTCTTTTTGCCTCATCAATCTACGAGGAGGAGATTTTGACCCCAACACCAAGGAGGATATGAAGAAGTGGAAGGGCGTGGAGAGCTGAATCCTAAGCCACTCTACAGCATACTCAACACCCCTTATCAAACACAATATAGCTTTGAACCTGAGGTAACTTTAAATTCCAACCACTAACTAGGTGCTGATCTTAGTTTCTATGAATTTTCTGGTAGTAGGAAGGACTACCTACGGTGGGAATCTAGCATTGATGAGTACTTTAGGTACTATTTCATCCCTAAAGAAGAACGACTTACCTACTGTCTAGGCCAGCTCAGAGGAGAGGCTAAAAGATGGTGGTACTAAGAGGAGAATAATAGGTGGTATTACAAGGAGCCAACCATAAGAATGTGGGGGCAAAATAAAGTGGATCATGAGGGAGAGATATGCGACTCACACCCTGACAGAACTGAGGAAAAAAAAAAATACCCTCCAAAGAAATCAAGCCGAAGAGATACAACTTCTAATCTGGTTCCAAGCGCAGACTCCAAATCAGTCAAGCACCAAGGTAAGATTATGTTCCTAATAAGTCTTTAAAACTGACGAGTTATAAGTTTAAGGACAGGAAATAAATGCTAACAAACCTCCAAGAAAGAAAGCCACATCAACGGTAGATGCAATATGTGAAAAGCTTGTCACGCAAGCAAGTAGCAAGAAGATCTCCATCAGAAGCTGAGCCCAAACATCAAAGGACAGTCAGTACTAGAGGAGAAAAAAAACCTTAGTTCCAAATCAAATTAAAAATAAAAACGCTGCATTAACTAAGAGTGATCACACTAAGATAAGTGCCTCCAAAGTTCATCAAGATTTTTTCGATTTCTTGATAAAATAAGGCACCAGATCGAGTTAAAGAATGCAGAGAAAGGTCTAGGTAATAAAGGAGAGCGTGAGTCCACCAGCTGTGGTGATCTACAAATAAACAAGGAGCTTGAAATTGTCACAACCTGAGCAACTGAAAAGGTTCAAGCTAAACTATCTCCATTTGATTCCATGAATACCATAATGCACTTGTCCTTGTCCAAAGGTGCTGAGACAGATACAGGGCATAAGAAAAGGCAACCCGCTGCAATGGAGTCTAGTTCTTCCCGTGAAATGGAGAGCAAGCAAACTAAGATTGAGGAGAGATCTCCACTTGAACCGAGTTTAACAAAGTCTGGATAACAAGCCAGACCATTAGCAGATAAGTCATCTATGGCTTTGAATTTATCTAAAATGGTCTGTTATAGATGTCAAAACATAGGAAACATTGCTAAAGACTGTCCAACTAAAAGATCAATGAATTTAGAGCTAAATAGTAAATAGCCCAACGAGTGTGATAGAATTGTTAAAACAGATTTGAAAACTCTAAATGCTTGCATAATACACTTGTCTGTGCCAAAGGATGTTGAAACAGTTTCAGGTGTGGAGAGTGAACTAGTGGAGCTAGAGGATTCACCAGCTCAAAGCGCTGATCAATCTGTGCAGCTTAATGGAAAATAGCCGGAAGCGCACATTCCTCAGACCAAAACCATGCCTAATGACCCGAAAGAGGTCCATGAATCCTAAGCTATCTGAAGACAAAGAGGTTACACACGAGGTTAAGTTACTTCTTATGCAAACCCAAAACGATGAGCAAGAGCATGAACTCAAACCGGAGCAACAAGTGGGAACCGAAGATAGAGCACTGTAAGTTTTCTAAGCTTTCAGAAACATTTGAAATAATTTGGTATAGATGCCACAAGAAAGGCCACTATGCTGTAACTTGTCATATCTTAGTTGAATTGATTTTTGGCGTAGTTTGAGAAGTGAAGAAACTTAGAGAATGTATCATTTTTTTGCGATGGAGAGGATAGACCCATATAAATTGTGCATAATCATCGAGGAGGAGGAAATAAGAACAAGTATGGTGCAACCATTACTGAGAATTACAGATTTTCTGTTGGACAGATTGCCAACAGAGTGGAGCATACCTGTCGAAGAAGCTAAGTGTGTTGTTGCACCGGAATCCATGTACCAGCCGTCTGAGGATGGATCGGATAACATCATTTTGTTGAAGGCTGTGGCAAAATCCTCTGTCATTTATTGATGATATTACATAGTATATAAAGAGAGCTTAGTTACAACTTACTGATTACTTAGGCTACACTTAACTATACATGATCAAATCTTAGAGAAGATAATGTGGAAGATATTTGAGAATCTATCTTTCATCTCTTTCAAGCCAGTTTTCTTGTGTGAATGTGAGGTCTTATCTTTTGATTGAACTTAGCATAAAGCGTTAGGTTTAGAATGACAATTCTTGGCATTCATGTAGAACTAGCTCACACATCATTGACTTAGACAGACGTTTAGATTAGTTAAGTTGGGAGTTGGGCCTGTTGTTTGAAATGTTTATGGGAAAGTAAAAAGAAAAAGAGGGTCTAAGAGAGAAAAAAAGGGGAATTCTAGTTTGAAATAGATGGAAAGAAAGTGTTAAAAAGAAAGCTCTTAGTGTAAAATAGATGGCTAGATCTCTAAGTTAAAAAAAAAAAAGAGATCGACATAAAAATAAACGAAGTCCACTTACCATTTCGGTCACCCATCCGGAGAGAACTCTAGGGTTAAGTGTGTTTAAGCTGGAGTATCAAATGATGGATTTCCTATCAAGAAGTGATTCGCGAAACCGTGTGGGTGAGGAAAAGACACGGAAAACTGTCATGTTTTGATTGCAATATCAGTAAACGAGTGTACGGAGACTCCAAAAAATAACGCACCGGCCGTCAGACAGGGGTGGGCCCACGGGCCTTGAGAGCGGAAGTGGGGCCCACTAGTAGGGGCGGATGGGGCCTTATATGTGGCATCAGAGCTGGTTAGTCATCCCAGTTCTAACCTGGAAGGCCGTTTGGGACTTATCTTGGTGCGCAACAAGGATGTTGCGCTGTGTGGGTGGGGGTGAATTGTAACATCCTGATTTTTGGTATATGGTGGTGTATGTGGAAATGCTTAAGAGAATTGATTTGACTACCTATGTCAACAAAGTGCGCTTAACTGTTCTGTCACACATCCAAAGAGAACTCCAGGGTTAAGCGTGCTTGAGTTAGAGTAGTCAAAGGATGGGTGATATATTGGGAAGTTATTCGCGATACCATGTGAGTGAAGAAAAAAACATGTGGAATTGTCATGTGCTGATTGCAGGGTCATTAAACAAGTCTCTCGAGCCTCCCAAAAATAACGCACCTGCCGTTAGATAGAGGTGGGTCCACGGGCCCAAAGAACGGGTGTGATGGAACCAGTAGGGACGACTGGGGCGCTATAGATTCCTTTTAGAAAATTGGGAAATCAATATTTTTGTTAACAAATATTTTATTTTCAAAGTTAGTAATTTTTCTTTTTATTGTATTGTGCATCATATATTATTTATAAGTTAAAGAAAGAAAAATAAATTTGGCTTTTTAAAAGATAGTATTCGTTATCTTTTTATGGACTTTTAGCTTTAAAAAGAAAATAGTATTTGTGATTTGCTTGTTTTTAGGATTATTACATTTTACTACTTGCTTTGCTCCGGATCTTTCGAATCGAACCAAAGCGGATAACAGAATGAATAAAAATTAACTGAAAATATTCTCAGCCCTAAATGTATTGACTCCATGTGTACCATCAAAAATAAATCATTACAAAATATATTAGCCATTTGAATCATCAAAATATTTAAAACAAACAAATACAAGTAGATTTTAAGGTTTACCACTCATACACGATAGGGGGAAGAGAGGGGAGCGCCGTTTAAGAGAGAATGAGAGAAATACTTTATTTTAAAGAAAATCAAGGTTACAATGGTGGTTACTCTCCTTTATATAAGAAGATAAATTTCTGGTGAGGTTTAAAATTTTTGGTTAAGCAGATTTCAATTGAATTCAGCTTTACCTTACACCCTAAATATGTCTTGAAGGAATAGTAGACTAGCTTATGCAAACTTCTAATGCAGTCTCTACCACAGTACATACGTCGAGTGAAGTCTGCTTAACGTAAACCTAAATCAAGTATTTAAATAAAAACATATACAAGACATTAGAATCATTCAGTATATTCACAACTTTACATTTAAATGTGATATTAAAATATAAACTGATACAATCATGGAAAGCTGAACTGGACCAACCAAGAAAGGAACACGTAGCTGAGCTTGTGTTGGGGTCGAAATCCCCTCCTCGAAGATTGACGGAACGAGAAGTCAAGGACGACATCAAATCACGAACATGGAACGGGCAAGCTAAGGCAAACTGCCCACGACCCGTCCAAGACACGAACCGGCAGCTGGGATGAGTGCCAGCCGCCGGGTCTTCTTCATCCAAACATGGAACGGGCAAGCTAAGGCAAACTGCCCACGACCCGTCCAAGACACGAACCGGCGGCTGGGATGAGTGCCAGCCGCCGGGTCTTCTCCATCCGAAACCGGCGGCTGGGATGAGTGCCAGCCGCCGGATCTTCTTCATCCGTAACCGGCGGCTGGCACTTATCCCAGCCGCCGGGTCTTCTTCATCCAAAACCTGCGGCTGGCACTTATCCCAGCCGCCGAGTCTTCTTCATCCGAACATGGGACGGACAAGCTAAGGCAAACTACCCACGATCCATCCAAGATACGAACCGGCGGCTGGGATAAGTGCCAGCCGCCGGGTATTCCTTATCCGAAACCAGCGGCTGGGATGAGTGCCAGCCGCCGGGTCTTCACACGTCCATGGCTGGCGGCTGGGATGAGTGACAGCCGCCGGATCTTCATGATACAGCAACCGGCGGCTGGGATAAGTGCCAGCCGTCGGGTCTTCATCACATGCACACGATCATTTCTCAAGTCAAGACTCATCGTCCGAACATCGTCCAGTCGACCAACCGTCATGCCCGAACCGACCCGAAGATCATCCATGTGCATGTTCTGACTCCAAAGACGTCCGTAAACATTCCCCGAAAGACCGTGACGAACGTCCAGCCGTCCATGGACCAGTCGCCGAGCACACGAGCCAAAGGATCCGGCGGCTGGCCATTGATACGAGAACCGGCGGCTGGAAGTTCAAACGAAAAATGGGCGGTTCAAATCTCAGAAGTCGTAAAACGCTCGAAACACTATTCACGCGGGAAAAACCGTTGAAAAACACTATTCATCCCGAGACAAAGTTAACCGAAAAATCGAATTGAGCTAAAACCGAGATTCGGATTACTATTCATCGGATTACTATTCACCGGTTTACTATTCACGGATCACTATTCATCGGCGGGCCGGATTTGGGTCAGAACGCACGAACGGATCACGGAAGACTCTCGGGCCGGGTATCGGGTCCAAAAAGCTTAGGTCGGCGGCTGAGAAGGAAAGACAAGGTCCCACATCGGAAATCTGAAGTCTTAGCCTCCTAGGATTGTCAGTATATATATGTACGCTCATGTAAGGGTAAATGTCATCCCAAGTCCGAGTATTAGGAGTTTTAGCAATTTAAGACTATTGAGCTTTTGCTAATTTCCCTTGTACTTTCGGAAAATATTAATAAAAATCTCTCTTTTGCATTTTCGGTCCTTTAGTTCTTTATAAATATAATTTTCGAGCCCCCACTAAATATAAGTTTTGACAGTGTGAGTTTCGGCTCTCACAGTTTGGCGCCGTCTGTGGGGACGAGAAATATTCTTAACCCTAAGAACGAAAAGGATACGAAACGAAGACAATGACCAGAAGAACTGACGACATCATCAACCAACCGACCGGAGCAGCAGCCGGAATGGGACTTCCCGCCATTAGCACATCGGCGGCCGGAACCGGAACAACTGCCGCCGTGACATCCACCGACGGGGCAGTCGGAAATCCCGGGACTTCCCCCAGGGCCCTCGCCAGATACGGAAT
This sequence comes from Isatis tinctoria, assembly GCA_010577795.1. Classification (NCBI taxonomy): domain Eukaryota; kingdom Viridiplantae; phylum Streptophyta; class Magnoliopsida; order Brassicales; family Brassicaceae; genus Isatis; species Isatis tinctoria. The sequence goes on from CM021250.1 coordinate 19,098,827, forward strand.
GCCACTCGACGATCCGGTCATCACGGACACGGCCAACATCGCCCCGGAGAACGCAGCAATCACCGAACTGCGGAACATGGTAGCCGAAATCATGGAGCGGCAAAACAGGCAAGAGAGAGCGGCCGCACGAGAAAGAGCGGCTTCCCAGGAACCAGCACACGCCCCCCGGACGTTAGGAGTGAGACCCCCCATCTTCACCCCGCGAGCGGATCCCTCGGGCCGTCAGAATCCCGATGAGCAGACCCCGATCGGAACTAGGAGAGAACCGTCGGCACCACCCCCGCTGTACCGGAAGAGCGCCACTGGGCGAACCGCTGAACGGCCGATTTCCACGGTGACTAACGGCGAAAACCCGAAGGACACCGCAAACAGAGCCGAAAGCAAAACTGACGACGAAGCTGGAGACATAAACGCAGACGAAGAAGAGCTCCGTTGGATCGAAGAGCAAGAAAAAGAGGAACGAGAGACCCGAGCTAATCGATCCGCTAGCCGAAGGAACGAGTTGGACGAGCTCCGTGCCCGCCTAGAACTCACCACGAACCAGATGAAGGAGGTAAGGTCGCAAGTCCATAAAGCGACAAGTGCGGCCCCGGAAATCGACCGTGTCCTAGAGGAAACGCAAAAGATCCCGTTCACTTCGAGGATCACTAGCGTCAGACTCTCTGACCCGGGAAAAATCCGAATTCCCTTCTACGACGGGACAACTGATCCGAAGGCCCACATGACAGCCTTCCATATCGCTATGGGACGGGCCAGATTCAAACCCGAAGAGAGAGACGCAGGATTCTGCGTCCTCTTCGTGGAGCATCTGAAAGGATCAGCCCTGTCTTGGTTCTCAAGGTTAGAAAGAGATTCAATTGACGGTTTCGAGCAATTGTCGGCAGCCTTCCTGAAACATTACTCGCTGTTCATAAGACAGTCAACATCCGACGCAGACCTCTATTCGCTATCGCAGGAGCCCGATGAAAGCCTTCGAGATTTCATCGAGAGGTTTAAGATGATTGTCTCGAAGATCGACGGCCTAAGCAACAGCGCCGCAATCAATGCCCTGAAGAAGTCCTTGCTGAAGACTTCAAACTTCAGAAAGGAGATTACCGTGAACCCACCGGTAACCATTCAGGATGCTCTCCACCGTGCTTCCAACTTCGTCATCTACGAGGAAGAAATGAGGGTCCCAACCGGAAAGCACCAATCATCAAAATTGGTCGCCAAAGGCACGGTGCAACCTTCTAACTTTCCAAACGAGAGAAGAAGTAGGCGAGCTAGCCGAGATGAGGAACCCAATCCGGGCGGAGCGCATAACTATCAAATAAACACGGAAAGACCATCAGATGGGCGCAACAGGGGACCGTGGAACACATGGACTCGACCGGGATTCGACGAGAATGCCTTCTGTACCTTCCATAAGACCAAAGGCCACTCGACCGAAAACTGCAGGACCGTCGGAAGGAGGCTCGCGGCAAAGCTGTTAGCCGGGGAGCTCGGAAACGGAGTAACCCTCGAGAGTCTCGGAGCCATCGAAGAAGATAATGGCACCCCGGAAGGACGACCTAACCAGGAACGTCCCGAAAGGCCCGACGAAGAGACCCCCAAACGGGGAAGGAGACCAAACGGAGACGACTCCGCCACCAACCGCAGGAGAATCCACATGATCATCGGAGGGTCACAATACTGCCGAGATACAGTGGCCTCCATAAAGGCGTTTCTGAGAAGAGGAGACAAGGAGTCAAACCCGCGGGAACCGATCACCGGAAACGATGACCGGATCCCCTTCCACGAAAAAGACCACGAAAAAAACGATGACCAACCTCACGACGATCCATTAGTGGTAGAGTTGGACATCAATGACCACGACGTCTCCCGAGTCTTGATCGACACCGGAAGTTCGGTGGACGTCATTTTTCGAGAGACACTTCAAAGGATGAAGGTGGATCCGTCTATGATAAAGCCAAATCCGAGGTCGCTGACCGGATCCTCCGGTGAAGTCACAATGACGGACGGAACGATCCAGCTCCCGGTTCGTGCCGGAGGGATTACCAAAATCGTTAACTTCGCGGTGCCCAACCACCCCGCGATTTATAATGTGATCATGGGAACTCTTTGGATCAACTCAATGCGAGCTATCCCATCAACTTATCATCTCTGCCTGAAGTTCCCGACACCAAACGGAATTAAGACCATTTGGGGAAACCAGAAGGAGGCTCGGATCTGTTTTCTGGCAGAGCACAAGCTCCGGAATCCGACCATCCCGCAGAAAGAGAACCCGAAGAGAAAGAATGAAGACGATGCCCCCGAGCTGGGGAAGAAAGTGAGTAGAACCGAGCGGTTCGAAAAAACGGAGGTTCCGCCCACGGAGACCGAAATCAACCAAGAAAAGACGAAAGCTGCCGAAAAGACCGCAGAAAACGCCGAAGCCGCAACGGATAACTCCGTTATCAAGACTTAGCCGTCTTCCCGCCAAAAAAAAAAAAAAAAAAGACGGAACTACGGGTGACTTGATCCCTTCTCACGAAGGGTACGTAGGCAGCTCGCTTAAAAAACGAGTTCAGTTGCCCCTCTCCTTAGAAAAGGGGGGGAGTGGGTCCATATATACATACTCCCAAATTTTCGCAAACAAATCAAGAAGATGGACATTGGGACTTAGCATCCCATAACACATCAAAAGCTTGAAAAAGTTTTCCGAAAACACCATTCCGACAAACGTCGAGACTCAGTATCTCGAAACTTGATCCGGAAACCGAATGGATCCAGAAAAACCCGAGGAAAATGAACATTGAGACTTAGTATCTCATAGCACATCTTCAACTCGAACTCAAAATCAGATAAACATCGAGACTTAGCATCTCGTAACTTATCCATGACCACCAACCAATCAAGATACTTCTCCCTAATACTTAAGTCCTCTCCAACGAATCCGTCTGTTGCTGGCCACAACAAGACTATCTTTTTAAACCATGGTTCTCTCGACAACCAAGGATAAAACTAGCGCGCTATACAAATTTCCGGATTAACATCCGAAGGGCGTAACCTGTATCCCGCGATCCTGCAGGAAGCGCTCAAAACGATGTTCTGATTAGTTTACTTTCAGCAGCGTTTCGCATAGTACAAGACACAAAGTAAACTCTTTAAACCCAGTAAAGCGCCTGACATGGGAACACTGGTCAAAGACATCTCGAGAACGCAGTATCAAACCGGCTCTGATGCGAGATCTTAAAAGCGTTCGGTCGAAAGAGGGATCCGAACAAGCTTGGTCCCCTACGACAACGACAGACTGCATTAAACCCAGGAATATTCTCAGATAAGAACTGGTCTAAAGTTCGAGTGTCCGGGACAACACTCCAACGCAATATCAATCAGCTACAAAACGGGGCAGCCACCCATCCTCCGTAGAGAGACGGGCCAGCCGCCCTTCACACTAACAAACAGGCCAGCCGCCCGTCCTCCGTAGAGAGACGGGCCAACCGCCCTTCATTCTACCAAACGGGCCAGCCGCCCAACGGGCCAGCCGCCCTTCAATCTACGAAACGGGCCAGCCGCCCATCCTCCGTAGAGAGACGGGCCAGCCGCCCTTCGTTCCGCAAAGTTACAAATCAACTCCGAAACGGGCCAGCCGCCCCTCACTCCACAAAACCGTCAGCCGCCCGTCCTCCGTAGAGAGACGGGCCAACCGCCCTTTGTTGGGGTCAAAATCCCCTCCTCGAAGATTGACGGAACGAGAAGTCAAGGTCGTGATCAAATGGAACTTATCCCGAACATGGAACGGACAAGCTAAGGCAAACTGCCCACGATCCGTCCAAGACATCAACCGGCGGCTGGGACAAGGCCAGCCGCCGGGTCTTCTTACACCCACGGCCGGCGGCTGGGATAAGGCCAGCCGCCGGGTCTTCATTGATCCACGACCGGCGGCCGGGATAAGGCCAGCCGCCGGATCGTCTTGGTCCATCAACCGGCGTCCGGGACAAGTGCCAGCCGCCGGATCGTCACACGTCCATGAACGGCGGTCGGGACAAGTGCCAGCCGCCGGATCTTCACACGACCATGACCGGCGTCCGGGACAAGTGCCAGCCGCCGGATCATCACACGTCCATGACCGGCGGCCGGGACAAGTGCCAGCCGCCGGATCTTCACACGACCATGACCGGCGTCCGGGACAAGTGCCAGCCGCCGGATCATCACACGTCCACGACCGGCGGCCGGGACAAGTGCCAGCCGCCGGATCGTCACACGTCCATGACCGGCGGCCGGGACAAGTGCCAGCCGCCGGATCGTCACACGTCCATGACCGGCGGCCGGGACCAGTGCCAACCGCCGGATCTTCATCACATACCAACCGGCGGCTGGGATAAGGCCGGCCGCCGGATCATCATCACATGCACACGATCGTTTCTCAAGACAAGACTCATTACCCGAACATCGTCCAGTCGACCGGCCATCAACACCGAAACCGGCGGCTGGAAGTTCAAACAAAAAACGGGCGGTTCAAATCTCAGGAGTCGTAAAACGCTCGGAACACTATTCACGCGGGAAAAACCGTTAAAACACTATTCATCCCGAGACAAGGTTAACCGAAAGATCGAATTGAGCTTAAACCGAGATTCGGATTACTATTCATCGGGTTACTATTCACGGATCACTATTCATCGGCGGGCCGGATTTGGGTCAGAACGCGCGGACGGATCACGGAAGACTCTCGGGCCGGAAATCGGGCCCAAAAAGCTTAAGTCGGCGGCTGGGAGCGAAGGACAAGGTCCCACATCGGAAATCTGAAGTCTTAGCCTCCTAGGATTGCCAGTATATATATGTACGCTCATGTAAAGGTTAAATCTATCCCAGATCCGAGTATTAGGAGTTTTAGCAATTTAAGACTATTCAGCTTTTGCTAATTTCCTTTGTACTTTCGGAAAATATCAATAAAATCTCCTTTTTCATCTTTTTTGCATTTTCGGTCCTTTAGTTCTTTATAATAGAATTTTCGAGCCCCTATTAAATATAAGTTTTGACAGTGTGAGTTTCGGCTCTCACAGTTTGGCGCCGTCTGTGGGGACGAGAAATATTCTAACCCTAAGAACGAAAAGGATACCGAACGAAGACAATGACCAGAAGAACTGACGACATCACCAACCAACCAACCGGAGCAGCAACCGAAGTGGGACTTCCCGCCATTAGCACGTTGGCGGCCGGAACCGAAACAACCGCCGCCGGGACATCCACCGACGGAGCAGTCGGAAATCCCGGGACTTCGCCCAGGGCCCTCGCCAGATACGGAATGCCACTCGAAGATCCAGTCATCACGGAAACGGCCAACCCGCCCCGGAGAACGCAGCAATCACCGAACTGCGGAACATGGTAGCCGAAATCGCGGAGCGGCAGAACAGGCAAGAAAGAGCGGCCGCACGAGAAAGAGCGGCTTCCCAAGAACCAGCACACGTCCCCCGGACGTTAGGAGTAAGACGCCTTGTCTTCACCCCGCGAGCAGACCCAACGGGCCGTCAGAATCCAGACGAGCAGACCCAACGGGCCCACGGAGACCGAAATCAACCAAGAAAAGACGAAAGCTGCCGAAAAGACCGCAGAAAACGCCGAAGCCGCAACGGATAACTCCGTTATCAAGACTTAGCCGTCTTCCCGCCAAAAAAAAAAAAAAAAAAAGACGGAACTACGGGTGACTTGATCCCTTCTCACGAAGGGTACGTAGGCAGCTCGCTTAAAAAACGAGTTCAGTTGCCCCTCTCCTTAGAAAAGGGGGGGAGTGGGTCCATATATACATACTCCCAAATTTTCGCAAACAAATCAAGAAGATGGACATTGGGACTTAGCATCCCATAACACATCAAAAGCTTGAAAAAGTTTTCCGAAAACACCATTCCGACAAACGTCGAGACTCAGTATCTCGAAACTTGATCCGGAAACCGAATGGATCCAGAAAAACCCGAGGAAAATGAACATTGAGACTTAGTATCTCATAGCACATCTTCAACTCGAACTCAAAATCAGATAAACATCGAGACTTAGCATCTCGTAACTTATCCATGACCACCAACCAATCAAGATACTTCTCCCTAATACTTAAGTCCTCTCCAACGAATCCGTCTGTTGCTGGCCACAACAAGACTATCTTTTTAAACCATGGTTCTCTCGACAACCAAGGATAAAACTAGCGCGCTATACAAATTTCCGGATTAACATCCGAAGGGCGTAACCTGTATCCCGCGATCCTGCAGGAAGCGCTCAAAACGATGTTCTGATTAGTTTACTTTCAGCAGCGTTTCGCATAGTACAAGACACAAAGTAAACTCTTTAAACCCAGTAAAGCGCCTGACATGGGAACACTGGTCAAAGACATCTCGAGAACGCAGTATCAAACCGGCTCTGATGCGAGATCTTAAAAGCGTTCGGTCGAAAGAGGGATCCGAACAAGCTTGGTCCCCTACGACAACGACAGACTGCATTAAACCCAGGAATATTCTCAGATAAGAACTGGTCTAAAGTTCGAGTGTCCGGGACAACACTCCAACGCAATATCAATCAGCTACAAAACGGGGCAGCCACCCATCCTCCGTAGAGAGACGGGCCAGCCGCCCTTCACACTAACAAACAGGCCAGCCGCCCGTCCTCCGTAGAGAGACGGGCCAACCGCCCTTCATTCTACCAAACGGGCCAGCCGCCCAACGGGCCAGCCGCCCTTCAATCTACGAAACGGGCCAGCCGCCCATCCTCCGTAGAGAGACGGGCCAGCCGCCCTTCGTTCCGCAAAGTTACAAATCAACTCCGAAACGGGCCAGCCGCCCCTCACTCCACAAAACCGGTCAGCCGCCCGTCCTCCGTAGAGAGACGGGCCAACCGCCCTTTGTTGGGGTCAAAATCCCCTCCTCGAAGATTGACGGAACGAGAAGTCAAGGTCGTGATCAAATGGAACTTATCCCGAACATGGAACGGACAAGCTAAGGCAAACTGCCCACGATCCGTCCAAGACATCAACCGGCGGCTGGGACAAGGCCAGCCGCCGGGTCTTCTTACACCCACGGCCGGCGGCTGGGATAAGGCCAGCCGCCGGGTCTTCATTGATCCACGACCGGCGGCCGGGATAAGGCCAGCCGCCGGATCGTCTTGGTCCATCAACCGGCGTCCGGGACAAGTGCCAGCCGCCGGATCGTCACACGTCCATGAACGGCGGTCGGGACAAGTGCCAGCCGCCGGATCTTCACACGACCATGACCGGCGTCCGGGACAAGTGCCAGCCGCCGGATCATCACACGTCCATGACCGGCGGCCGGGACAAGTGCCAGCCGCCGGATCTTCACACGACCATGACCGGCGTCCGGGACAAGTGCCAGCCGCCGGATCATCACACGTCCACGACCGGCGGCCGGGACAAGTGCCAGCCGCCGGATCGTCACACGTCCATGACCGGCGGCCGGGACAAGTGCCAGCCGCCGGATCGTCACACGTCCATGACCGGCGGCCGGGACCAGTGCCAACCGCCGGATCTTCATCACATACCAACCGGCGGCTGGGATAAGGCCGGCCGCCGATCATCATCACATGCACACGATCGTTTCTCAAGACAAGACTCATTACCCGAACATCGTCCAGTCGACCGGCCATCAACACCGAAACCGGCGGCTGGAAGTTCAAACAAAAAACGGGCGGTTCAAATCTCAGGAGTCGTAAAACGCTCGGAACACTATTCACGCGGGAAAAACCGTTAAAACACTATTCATCCCGAGACAAGGTAACCGAAAGATCGAATTGAGCTTAACCGAGATTCGGATTACTATTCATCGGGTTACTATTCACGGATCACTATTCATCGGCGGGCCGGATTTGGGTCAGAACGCGCGGACGGATCACGGAAGACTCTCGGGCCGGAAATCGGGCCCAAAAAGCTTAAGTCGGCGGCTGGGAGCGAAGGACAAGGTCCCACATCGGAAATCTGAAGTCTTAGCCTCCTAGGATTGCCAGTATATATATGTACGCTCATGTAAAGGTTAAATCTATCCCAGATCCGAGTATTAGGAGTTTTAGCAATTTAAGACTATTCAGCTTTTGCTAATTTCCTTTGTACTTTCGGAAAATATCAATAAAATCTCCCTTTTTCATCTTTTTTGCATTTTCGGTCCTTTAGTTCTTTATAAATAGAATTTTCGAGCCCCCATTAAATATAAGTTTTGACAGTGTGAGTTTCGGCTCTCACAGTTTGGCGCCGTCTGTGGGGACGAGAAATATTCTTAACCCTAAGAACGAAAAGGATACCGAACGAAGACAATGACCAGAAGAACTGACGACATCACCAACCAACCAACCGGAGCAGCAACCGAAGTGGGACTTCCCGCCATTAGCACGTTGGCGGCCGGAACCGGAACAACCGCCGCCGGGACATCCACCGACGGAGCAGTCGGAAATCCCGGGACTTCGCCCAGGGCCCTCGCCAGATACGGAATGCCACTCGAAGATCCAGTCATCACGGAAACGGCCAACACCGCCCCGGAGAACGCAGCAATCACCGAACTGCGGAACATGGTAGCCGAAATCGCGGAGCGGCAGAACAGGCAAGAAAGAGCGGCCGCACGAGAAAGAGCGGCTTCCCAAGAACCAGCACACGTCCCCCGGACGTTAGGAGTAAGACGCCTTGTCTTCACCCCGCGAGCAGACCCAACGGGCCGTCAGAATCCAGACGAACAAACCCCCGTCGGAACAAGGAAAGAGCTATCAGCACCACCCCCGCTGTACCGGAAGAGCACCACTGGGCGAACAGCCGAACGGCCAACTTCCACGGTGACCAACGGCGAGAACTCGAGAGACGTCACGAACAGAGCCGAAAACGAAACTGACGACGAGGCTGGAGATCTGAACGCGGACGAAGAAGAGTTCCGCTGGATCGAAGAGCAGGAAAAGGAGGAACGAGAGGCCAGAGCTAATCAATCCGCTAGCCGAAGGGACGAGCTGGATGAGCTCCGTGCCCGCCTAGAACTCACGACAAGTCAGATGAAGGAGGTAAGGTCGCAGGTCCATAAAGCAACAAGCGCGGCCCCGGAAATTGACTGCGTCCTAGAGGAAACGCAAAAGATCCCGTTCACTTCGAGGATCACTAGCGTCAGACTCTCTGACCCCGGAAAAATCCGAATTCCCTTCTACGACGGGACGACTGATCCGAAGGCCCACATGACAGCCTTCCGCATCGCTATGGGACGTGCTAGGTTCAAACCCGAAGAGAGGGACGCAGGATTCTGCCTCCTCTTCGTGGAGCATCTGAAAGGATCAGCCCTGTCGTGGTTCTCGAGGCTAGAGAGAGATTCAATTGATGGTTTCGAGCAGTTGTCGACGGCCTTCTTGAAACATTACTCGTTGTTCATAAGACAGTCGACATCCGACGCGGACCTTTACTCGCTGTCACAGGAACCCGAAGAAAGCCTCCGAGATTTCATCGAAAGGTTTAAGGTGATAGTCTCGAAAATTGACGGACTAAGCAACAGTGCCGCGATCAACGCCCTGAAGAAGTCCTTGCTGAAGACTTCGAACTTCCGAAAGGAGATTACCGTAAACCCACCGTGCTTCCAACTTCGTCATCTACGAGGAAGACATGAGGGTCCCAGCTGGAAAGCACCAATCCTCAAAATTGGTCGCCAAAGGCACGGTGCAACCTTCTAACTTTCCAAACGAGAGAAGAAGTAGGCGAACCAGCCGAGATGAAGAACCCAACCCGGGCGGAGCGCATAACTATCAGATAAACACGGAGAGACCGAATAATGAGCGCAACAAGGGACCATGGAATACATGGACTCGACCAGGATTCGACGAAAACGCCTTCTGTACCTTCCACAAGACGAAAGGCCACTCGACCGAAAACTGCAGAACCGTCGGAAGGAGGCTCGCGGCGAAGCTGTTAGCCGGGGAGCTCGGAAACGGAGTGACCCTCGAGAGTCTCGGAGCTATCGAAGAAGATGCTAGCGCCCTGGACGGACGACCCAACCAGGAACGTCCCGAAAGGCCCGACGAGGATACCCCCAAACGAGGGAGGAGACCAAACGGAGACGACTCCGCCGCCAACCGCAGAAGGATCCACATGATCATCGGAGGATCTCAGTACTGCCGGGACACAGTGGCCTCGATAAAAGCGTTCCTGAGAAGAGGAGACAAGGAGTCAAAACCGCGGGAACCGATCACCGAAAACGACGATCGGATCGCTTTTTACGAAAAAGACGCCGAAGGCCTTGACCAACCTCACGATGACCCATTGGTGGTAGAGTTGGATATCAACGACCATGACGTCTCACGAGTCTTGATCGACACCGGAAGTTCGGTGGACGTCATTTTTCGAGAGACGCTTCTAAGGATGAAGGTGGATCCGTCAAAGATAACTCCCAGTCCGAGATCACTGACCGGATTCTCTGGCGAAGTCACAATGACGGATGGCACAATCCAGCTCCCGGTTCGTGCCGGCGGAATCACGAAAATCGTTAACTTCGCGGTGGCAAACCACCCCGCAATTTATAACGTGATAATGGGGACTCCCTGGATCAATTCAATGCGAGCTATCCCATCAACTTACCATCTCTGCCTGAAGTTCCCGACACCAAACGGAATCAAGACCATTTGGGGAAATCAGAAGGAGGCTCGGATCTGTTTTCTGGCAGAGCACAAGCTGCGGAATCCGACCATCCCGCAGAGAGGGAACCCGAAGAGGAAGAGTGAAGATAAAGTCCCCGAACTGGGAAAGAAAGTAAGCAGAACCGAACAGTTCGAGAAAACGGAGGCTCCGCCCACTGAAACAAACCAAGAAGAGACGAAAACTGCCTCAGAAACCGTCGAAGCTACAACCGACGGTTCCATAACTAAGACTTAACCGTCTTCCTACAAAAAAAAAAAAAAACGGAACTACGGGTGACTTGATCCCTTTTCACGAAGGGTACGTAGGCAGCTCGCTTAAAAAACGAGTTCAGTTGCCCCTCTCTTTAAAAAAGGGGGGGAGTGGGTCCGTATATACATACTCCCGAATTTTCGCAAACAAATCAAGAAGATGGACATTGGGACTTGGCATCTCATAACACATCCAAAGCTTGAAAAAGTTTCCCGAAAACACCATTCCGACAGACATTGAGACTTAGCATCTCAAAACTTGATCTGGAAACCGAATGGATCCAGAAAAACCCAAGGAAAATGAACATTGAGACTTAGTATCTCATAGCACAAACTCGAACTTAAAATCAGATAAACATCGAGACTTAGCATCTCGCAACTTATCCGCGACCACTAACCAGTCAAGATATTCTTCCCAAATACTTAAGCAAATCCGTCTGTTGCTGGCCACAACAAGACTATCTTTTTAAACCATGGTTCTTTCAACATCCCGCAGAGGATAAAACTAGCGCGCTATACAAATTTCCGGACTAACATCTGAAGGGCGTAACTTGTATCCCGCGATCCTGCAGGAAGCGTGTTGGGGTCGAAATCCCCTCCTCGAAGATTGACGGAACGAGAAGTCAAGGTCGTGATCAAATGGAACTTATCCCGAACATGGAACGGACAAGCTAAGGCAAACTGCCCACGATCCGTCCAAGACATCAACCGGCGGCTGGGACAAGGCCAGCCGCCGGGTCTTCTTACACCCACGGCCGGCGGCTGGGATAAGGCCAGCCGCCGGGTCTTCATTGATCCACGACCGGCGGCCGGGATAAGGCCAGCCGCCGGATCGTCTTGGTCCGTCAACCGGCGTCCGGGACAAGTGCCAGCCGCCGGATCGTCACACGTCCATGACCGGCGGCCGGGACAAGTGCCAGCCGCCGGATCTTCACACGACCATGACCGGCGTCCGGGACAAGTGCCAGCCGCCGGATCATCACACGTCCATGACCGGCGGCCGGGACGAGTGCCAGCCGCCGGATCGTCACACGTCCATGACCGGCGGCCGGGACAAGTGCCAGCCGCCGGATCGTCACACGTCCATGACCGGCGGCGGGACAAGTGCCAGCCGCCGGATCGTCACACGTCCATGACCGGCGGCGGGACAAGTGCCAGCCGCCGGATCTTCACACGACCATGACCGGCGTCCGGGACAAGTGCCAGCCGCCGGATCATCACACGTCCATGACCGGCGGCCGGGACAAGTGCCAGCCGCCGGATCCTTATGCGTCCGTGGCCGGCGGCTGGGATGATTGCCAGCCGCCGGGTCTTCTCCATCCAAGGCCGGCGGCTGGGATAAGGCCAGCCGCCGGATCTTCATCACATACCAACCGGCGGCTGGGATGAGGCCGGCCGCCGGATCATCATCACATGCACACGATCGTTTCTCAAGACAAGACTCATTACCCGAACATCGTCCAGTCGACCGACCATCATGCCCGGACCGACCCGAGGATCATCCTTTGCATGTTCTGACTCCAAAGACGTCCGTAAACATTCCCCGAGGGACCGTGACGAACGTCCAGCCGTCCGTGGACCAGTCGCCGAGCACACGAGCTAGAGGAACCGGCGGCTGGCCATCAACACCGAAACCGGCGGCTGGAAGTTCAAACAAAAAACGGGCGGTTCAAATCTCAGGAGTCGTAAAACGCTCGGAACACTATTCACGCGGGAAAAACCGTTAAAAACACTATTCATCCCGAGACAAGGTTAACCGAAAGATCGAATTGAGCTTAAACCGAGATTCGGATTACTATTCATCGGGTTACTATTCATGGGTCACTATTCATCGGCGGGCCGGATTTGGGTCAGAACGCTCGGACGGATCACGGAAGACTCTCGGGCCGGAAATCGGGCCCAAAAAGCTTAAGTCGGCGGCTGGGAAGGAAGGACAAAGTCCCACATCGGAAATCTGAAGTCTTAGCCTCCTAGGATTGTCAGTATATATATGTACGCTCATGTAAGGTTTAAATCCATCCCAGATCCGAGTATTAGGAGTTTTAGCAATTTAAGACTATTCAGCTTTTGCTAATTTCCTTTGTATTTTCGGAAAATATCAATAAAATCTCCCTTTTTCATCTTTTTTGCATTTTCGGTCCTTTAGTTCTTTATAAATAGAATTTTCGAGCCCCCATTAAATATAAGTTTTGACAGTGTGAGTTTCGGCTCTCACAGTTTGGCGCCGTCTGTGGGGACGAGAAATATTCTTAACCCTTAGAACAAAAAGGATACGAGACGAAGACGATGACCGAAGAAACAATGGATTGGAGTTCGATGGATGGCAGCTGCGGCCTAACGATGACTTTTCGAGAGAAAGAAGCCGCTGAAATAAACCATCCGCATAACGATCTTCTCGTGATCGGTCTTTCAATCGGAGGATACGAGATAAAAAGAGTCTTAGTGGACACTGGAGGAACGGTGAACGTCATATTCCTGGAAACCCTTCGGAGAATGAACATTGAGACACAGCATCTCATAACCCATCCGAAACCGTTGACTGGTTTCTCCGGAAAGACGACAATGACAGTAGGGACGATCCAACTCCCCGTGAAAGCGAAAGGAGTGGAGAAAGACACGAAGTTCTCGGTGATCGATTGCCCACGAATCTGCGACGCGATTGTGGGAACGCCGTGGCTGAACTCAATGAGAGCCATCCCGTCAACTTACCACCTGTGCCTAAAATTCCCGACTCCGACCGGAGTGGAAACGATTTGGGGACAGCAGAAAGATTCTCGAGCTTGTTTCCTGACGGAGCACAGATTGAGGAAGCCGGTAACCGATCTCAGCCGTGAACCGAAGTCCGACAAAGGAAAGGAAGAGCGGCAGCTGGCGAAACTTGAGCAAAAGTTACAAATTGAAGAATCCCGGGAAGCGGAGAAGGACCCCCCGTGTGAGCCAGTGATTTCGGTCAACATAGACGAAAAGAGTCCAGAGCGGTGTACGGAAATCGGAGCAAATTTGGAGGAGCCGATCAAGACAGAGTTAATCACCTTGTTAAAGGAGAACGCCGGGTCATTCGCATGGGCAGCAGAAGATATGCCCGGGATTGACATCGGCATCACAAGCCACGAACTCAACGTAGACCCGACATTCAAACCGGTGAAGTAGAAAAGACGGAAACTCGGACCAGAACGCGCCCATGCGGTAAACGATGAAGTAGAAAGATTGCTCAAAGTCGGATCAATCACGGAAGTGAAATATCCCGACTGGTTAGCAAATCCGGTGGTAGTAAAGAAGAAGAATGGAAAATGGCGAGTTTGCGTCGATTTCACTGATCTGAATAAAGCGTGTCCAAAAGACAGCTTTCCCCTTCCGCACATCGATCGATTAGTCGAAGCGACGGCAGGGAACAAGCTGCTATCTTTCATGGACGCTTTCTCCGGATACAACCAAATCATGATGAATCCCGACGATCGAGACAAGACTGCCTTCATCACAGATCGCGGAACATACTGTTATAAGGTGATGCCATTCGGGTTAAAGAATGCCGGCGCTACATACCAAAGGCTTGTCAACAAGATGTTCGCCGAACAACTCGGAAGAACGATGGAAGTCTACATCGACGATATGTTGGTCAAGTCATTGGAGGAGAAAGACCACGTCACACACTTGCGGGAATGCTTTGAACAACTCAACCGGCACAACATGAAACTAAACCCGGCGAAGTGCAGATTCGGAGTAGCATCCGGCGAATTCCTCGGATCTGGTAACTCATCGAGGGATAGAAGCCAACCCGAAGCAAATCAACGCCCTGATAGAGATGGCTTCGCCAAAAACCAAGAGAGAAATCCAAAGGCTGACCGGACGGGTCGCGGCGCTGAATCGGTTCATCTCGAGGTCGACGGACAAATGTTTGCCCTTCTACGACACACTCAGGGGAAACAAAAAGTTTGAGTGGACAGAGAAGTGTGAACAGGCGTTCCAAGAACTAAAGAAATACCTAGCAAGCCCACCCGTACTTTCAAAGCCGGTCGAAGGAGAGCCCCTTTTTCTGTATACGGCGGTATCATCAACAGCGGTAAGCGGGGTGCTGGTCAGAGAAGATCGCAACGAGCAAAAACCGGTCTTCTATGTAAGCCAGACCTTGGCGGACGCAGAAACTCGATACCCGCTAATGGAAAAGGCGGCCTTGGCAGTGGTGATGTGCGCACGGAAATTACGGCCTTATTTCCAGTCGCACACGATCATTTTACTCACGGTTTTTCCTCTCAGAACGATCCTGCACAGTCCCAGTCAATCGGGACGTCTGGCAAAATGGGCGGTAGAATTAAGCGAGTACGATATCGAGTACCGGAGTAGAACATGCGCCAAATCACAGGTCCTTGCAGATTTTTTGATTGAGCTCCCGACCACAGGCGTTAGTGAGCCGACGTCAAACTCGACGTGGGTTCTCCACGCAGACGGGTCTTCGTCAAAGCAAGGTTCGGGAGTCGGGGTGCGGTTAACGTCACCAACTGGGGAAATCTTAGAACAGTCGTTCAGGTTGCTCTTCAACGCTTCCAACAACGAAGCGGAGTACGAAGCCTTGATCGCTGGACTGAAACTCGCCCTCGGACTCAAAATCCAAAATCTGCAAGCATTTTGCGATTCCCAGCTGGTGGCAAATCAATTCAGCGGAGACTATGAAGCAAAAGACGACCGGATGGAAGCATATCTCAAAATTTTCCGGGAACTCGCAAAACAATTCAAAAAATTCGAACTCACAAGAATCCCGCGAGGAGAAAACGCCCCGGCCGATGCATTGGCGGCCCTAGCATCAACGTCTGCCCCGGGAGAAAGTCGAATCATTCCCGTCGAATTCATAGAACAACCAAGCATCGATCCACCACAAGTCATCAACCTTATACAACTCCCGGAAGGAGAAGACGAAGAAGAACCTCCGGAAGAAGAGTTAGCAACTGGTCCAACGGAAGAATATGGCTGCGATCGCGGATGGATGGCTCCGATACGAACATACATCATGGACGGGGAAGTCCCGGCGGACAAATGGGCTGCACGAAAACTAAAGGCCCAAGCGGCCCGCTTCGTTCTCCTCGACGGCAACATCTACAAATGGAGGATCTCCGGACCATTAATGGTCTGCGTGGAAAAAGAAGAGGCAAGACGAATTATGGAAGAAGTCCATAGTGGGTCGTGCGGAAATCACTCCGGAGGAAGAGCTCTCGCAATCAAAATCAAGCGGCATGGACACTATTGGCCAACCATGATAAAAGATTGCGAGAAGTTCTCCCTCAAATGCGAGAAATGCCAGAGGCACGCGCCGGTGATCCATCAGCCCCAGAACTGCTCTCGTCAATTTCTGCGCCGTACCCATTCATGAGGTGGTCGATGGATATCGTGGGGCCAATGCATAACTCAAAGCAGAAAAGGTTCCTACTTGTCCTAACAGATTACTTCTCAAAATGGGTCGAAGCGGACTCTTACGCCAGTATCAAGGACGCCCAAGTGGAGCATTTCGTCTGGAAAAACATCATGCCGGCACGGAGTCCCTTACGAGATCGTCACGGACAATGGTTCTCAATTCATTTCCACCCGCTTCGAAGGATTTTGCGAAAAGTGGAAGATACGCCTAAGCAAGTCAACGCCACGCTATCCGCAGGGTAATGGCCAGGCCGAAGCAGCCAACAAGACTATCGTTGACGGACTCAAAAAGCGTCTTGACGAGAAGAAAGGGCGATGGGCGGACGAACTCGAAGGGGTGCTCTGGTCCCATCGGACAACTCCAAGACGCGCAACCGGAGAAACGCCATTCGCACTGGTCTACGGTGCCGAATGCGTTATCCCGTCAGAAGTAGACTTTCCCGGCGTCAGACGAAGGCTCTTGCCCGGACAGGAAGGCCTTAATCATCTGATGATGTTAGACGAACTGGACCTAATAAACGAAAGACGGGATCAAGCCCTCATCCGCATCCAAAACTATCAACAAGCAGCGGCCAAATACTACAACTCAAACGTGCGCCACCGCAAATTCAAGGAAGGAGACCTCGTCCTCCGCAAAGTTTTCCAGAACACCGCGGAGCCGAATGCAGGGAAACTAGGCGCGAAATGGGAAGGACCGTACAAAGTAGCAAAGGTGGTCCGTCCAGGAGCATACGAGCTAGAAAACAAAGAAGGGAAGCCAGTCCCAAGGACATGGAACGCAATGCACCTAAAGAAGTATTACCACTAGACGTTGTAAAATAGAACTACGAACCGGCTTGATCCCTACATTCAGGGTACGTAGGCAGCTCGCCTTCCGACGAGTTCAGCTATTTATATTTTATAATTTTCAAGGGGGGAGTGGGTCCGTATATACATACTCCCAAATTTTCGGAAGCAAATCAAGAGGATGGACGCTGGGACTTAGCATCTCATAACACATCCATAGCTTGAAAAGTTCCCCGAGGATATCATCCAGGCAAACATCAGAACTTAGCATCCCGAAACTTGATCCGGAAAACGAATGGACTCAGAAAAACTGCACACGACTCATCTGAAATATGAACCGGCGGCTGGGATAAGGGCCAGCCACCGGATCTTCTTCATCCGAAGCCGGCGGCTGGGATAAGTGCCAGCCGCCGGATCTTCTTCATCCAAAGCCGGCGGCTGGGATGAGTACCGGCCGCCGGATATGCCTCACTTCAAAAATCGCCCCTTGGCACACATAAAACCTGTCTTTTAGCAAGCATGCCACCGTCCGTTGCTGATCACAACGGGACGATCTTTTTAACCATGGTTCCCCTTACATCCCAAAGCGGATAAAACGTAGCGCGCTATACAAATTTCCGGACTAACATCCGAAAGGCGTAACCTGACATTCCGCGATCCTGGCAGGAAACGTCTCAGACGATGTTCTATTGAGTTCATTTCCACTAAACGCCCCGCATAGGTAGAAAATGCAAAGCGTGAATCACTAAATGAACTCCTTAAACCCAGTAAACGCCAACTTGGAACGCTGGTCTTAGACATCTCACGACGAGGTACCAAACCGGACATGCCAGCCGCCCGGGATCAATCAACATAATCCGGCGGCCGAGACATGCCAGCCGCCCAGGATCAACTAGCATAATCTGGCGGCCGGGACATGCCAGCCGCCCAGGATCAGTCAACGTAATCCGGCGGCCGGGACATGCCAGCCGCCCGATATCGATATAGCATCCTCTCCAAATCAATACACGGCGGCCGGGTTCGTCTCGGACTAAACCCAGCCGCCCACGATCATTCAATCAGGATCCTTGTACAAAGAAACAGCGTATGGCAAGAGACAAATCTCGAAAGCTAGTTTTATTGAAGTCTCAAAACAAAAAGAATCGGTCCAAACCAAAAATCAGGCCATACATAGCATAAAGCTATAAAGCAAAAACTCAAAAAATATAACAAGAAAGAAAAACCACCGCATGGTTAAGAATCAGAACCAAACGCCTGGGCAATAGCAATATCAGGGATTCTGGGAACAGACTCGTTCGATCCCGATAGGTCAACCACCCCGAGAGAAACAGCCTCCTCTTCAACGGATCTTCCCTCGGGTATTGAAGCATTGTCATCCTTGTGGGCTGGACATAACTGAGAATCGATCTTCCCACGGATTCGAGCAATCACATCATCAAACCGAACTGCAGATTTATCGAACTCGTTCATCCATGTGGACAATTTCACCTTCTCCTCGTCCAAGGTGGGAGGATCAGTCCCTTGTAGCAAAGCGACAAGTTCAACATTACTCTCTATCTGAGCCAAATCTACGTCCTGATTCCTTGCCTCAGACAAAGATCCGAGGTCTTCTTTCAGCGCATCCAAGAAGCCGCGAATTTGGCAACGGAAGCCTTGCGGCCATCCGCGTAAGCCGTTGCACCTTCGAATTGCGCGCCGCTTTTACACTGGCCATCTGATCCTTCAAAGCCTGTACTTCCTTAGCATGACGCGCATCCTTGGCCTCTTGACGGGTCTTAAACTGCAACGCCACTGATCTCTCCGCACGTAACGAAGCAAGCTCTTTCTCGAGCGATTTGACCCGATGCGAAGACGTCGCTTCAAGTTCGTTAAGTTTCCTCCTCACCAGCCGAGCATCCTCCCTAGCTTCCTCAGCACGCTTGCGGATTCCACGGATAGAAGCATCATACGTGCTGATACACTTGTTCACGGAAGACATGAACTGAAATAATAACAGGGAAGAGTCAGTATATAAAAAAAAGGGGGGAGAAGAAAGAGAAAAGGCAAGAATGGATAAACCTTCATCCCGCTCAAGGCCATATCCTCGTACTTCTCAGGCTCATCCAGACTATCACAAGAAGGAAACCTGAAACTAGCATCCGTGATCACCGAAAAACTCCTAGCGGACTGACGACGATTTTTACAAACAGCCTCAGGAAAAGCAAGCCCTGGCGAAGGACCTGTGCGCCGAGCCTCGGGAGGAGAGTTTTTCACTCCGGGGTCAGCAAGGCAATCCGCCTGCTTTTGGCGCAACCGGTTGTCTTCATCATTCAGACCGTAGGTGATCCCGCCAGCCGCCGCTTTATCCTTGGGCAAACGCCTCGCGATACTTCGTTCAAGAATAGCTTCCTTCTTCAGAGGAGTGACCACAACGGTGGATACCGCCAACTTATCCGCAGGCCACTCGGATGGAGGGATGGCTTGACTACCGTCCGTCAATCCCGATCCTGAAGGACCGCCCGCCGTCTTATCCTTAGAATCCTTCCCGAGTTTATTCACTTCACTCTTCTTCTCCATCTACCTCCTCTCGCGAAAAGATTGCCTAACCATTATCTTAAAAAACAGAAAGTGCACTCGACAAGAGAAAGAACTCGTGAGGAAAAAGAAGAAGGAAGGGTCCATATATATAGTCGGACGGTTCGAGTCCTAGTTCGAAAAGGAATTGAGTCTTTCCAATTCCGAGCCGACCGCCCACGAGTCTTTCATACGAAAAGGAAATTTTCCCGTTTCGATCAATCCCGATAAAACCTCAGCTTAAAGCTCATCGTCCTGGACTACGAGAACGAAGAGCTGGGGGGCTAACTGTTGGGGTCGAAATCCCCTCCTCGAAGATTGACGGAACGAGAAGTCAAGGTCGTGATCAAATGGAACTTATCCCGAACATGGAACGGACAAGCTAAGGCAAACTGCCCACGATCCGTCCAAGACATCAACCGGCGGCTGGGACAAGGCCAGCCGCCGGGTCTTCTTACACCCACGGCCGGCGGCTGGGATAAGGCCAGCCGCGGGTCTTCATTGATCCACGACCGGCGGCCGGGATAAGGCCAGCCGCCGGATCGTCTTGGTCCGTCAACCGGCGTCCGGGACAAGTGCCAGCCGCCGGATCGTCACACGTCCATGACCGGCGGCCGGGACAAGTGCCAGCCGCCGGATCTTCACACGACCATGACCGGCGTCCGGACAAGTGCCAGCCGCCGGATCATCACACGTCCATGACCGGCGGCCGGGACGAGTGCCAGCCGCCGGATCGTCACACGTCCATGACCGGCGGCCGGGACAAGTGCCAGCCGCCGGATCGTCACACGTCCATGACCGGCGGCCGGAACAAGTGCCAGCCGCCGGATCGTCACACGTCCATGACCGGCGGCCGGGACAAGTGCCAGCCGCCGGATCTTCACACGACCATGACCGGCGTCCGGGACAAGTGCCAGCCGTCGGATCATCACACGTCCATGACCGGCGGCCGGGACAAGTGCCAGCCGCCGGATCCTTATGCGTCCGTGGCCGGCGGCTGGGATGATCGCCAGCCGCCGGGTCTTCTCCATCCAAGGCCGGCGGCTGGGATAAGGCCAGCCGCCGGATCTTCATCACATACCAACCGGCGGCTGGGATGAGGCCGGCCGCCGGATCATCATCACATGCACACGATCGTTTCTCAAGACAAGACTCATTACCCGAACATCGTCCAGTCGACCGACCATCATGCCCGGACCGACCCGAGGATCATCCTTTGCATGTTCTGACTCCAAAGACGTCCGTAAACATTCCCCGAGGGACCGTGACGAACGTCCAGCCGTCCGTGGACCAGTCGCCGAGCACACGAGCTAGAGGAACCGGCGGCTGGCCATCAACACCGAAACCGGCGGCTGGAAGTTCAAACAAAAAACGGGCGGTTCAAATCTCAGGAGTCGTAAAACGCTCGGAACACTATTCACGCGGGAAAAACCGTTAAAAACACTATTCATCCCGAGACAAGGTTAACCGAAAGATCGAATTGAGCTTAAACCGAGATTCGGATTACTATTCATCGGGTTACTATTCACGGGTCACTATTCATCGGCGGGCCGGATTTGGGTCAGAACGCGCGGACGGATCACGGAAGACTCTCGGGCCGGAAATCGGGCCCAAAAAGCTTAAGTCGGCGGCTGGGAAGGAAGGACAAAGTCCCACATCGGAAATCTGAAGTCTTAGCCTCCTAGGATTGTCAGTATATATATGTACGCTCATGTAAGGTTTAAATCCATCCCAGATCCGAGTATTAGGAGTTTTAGCAATTTAAGACTATTCAGCTTTTGCTAATTTCCTTTGTATTTTCGGAAAATATCAATAAAATCTCCCTTTTTCATCTTTTTTGCATTTTCGGTCCTTTAGTTCTTTATAAATAGAATTTTCGAGCCCCCATTAAATATAAGTTTTGACAGTGTGAGTTTCGGCTCTCACAAAGCGCTCGACACGATGTTCTGATTAGTTTACTTTTACCAACACTTTGCATAGTACAGGACACAAAGTAAACTCTTTAAACCCAGTAAAGCGCCTGACACGGGAACACTGGTCAAAGACATCTCGAGAACGCAGTATCAAACCGGCTCTGATGCGAGATCTTAAAAGCGTTCAGTCGAAAGAGGGATTCGAACAAGCTCGGTCCCCTACGACAACAAAAGACTGCATTAAACCCAGGGACATTCGCAAAATACAAACTGGTCTAAAAGTTCGAGTGTCCGGAACAACACTACAACGCAATATCAAAACGGGCCAGCCGCCCGTCCTCCGTAGAGAGACGGGCCAGCCGCCCTTTACTCCACAAAACGGGCCAGCCGCCCGTCCTCCGTAGAGAGACGGGCCAGCCGCCCTTTACTCCACAAAACCGGTCAGCCACCCGTAGAGAGACGGGCCAGCCGCCCTTCATTCTATAAAATGGGCCAGCCGCCCTCTTGGAAGAGAGACATACCGGCCGCCCATCTTCTCCTTTATCAAGGCTATAAAAGCAAAGCAAGCAAGCAAAGAAGTCCATAACATCTAAGGCAAAAGCTGATAGATAAAAATCTCCATGAAAGGAGATATGAGTTCGGTTAACAAAGCAAATACAATAAAAAGGGTCAAAAGACCCGAACACAACTAAGGCAGAAACAGAAAAAACAAGGCTATAGCCTAATCGTACTCAACAAGAGGAGTAGGAGCTGCGTAGTCCAAATCCTCGGCCTCCGGAGACTGATACGGAGAAACGGGAGAGTATACCAAGTGGCTCTCGAGAACGGCAGCAGCCCGATCATAGGAACCGGTCCAACCTCCTCCTTTGAGCCGCTCCAATTCCGCCTCCAGCTCTCCCTCTTCCCCCTCAACCTTCGACTTCCCGGACTTAATGTCCCGGACTAGGTCGAGGTTAGAGCTGACCTCAGACAAGGCAGTCTCGCCATATTTTGCCTGACGCATCGGCACGAGAGCAGCCTTGGCTCCCTCGATGCGAAGACGGTAATTTTCCACCAAGTCCCAGCGACATTTCTTAAGAGCCAGCTCCAATTTCCGCTCAGCTTCCGCGAGCACCTTCTTAATCTCCTTCTGAGATCGCCTCTCCACGTTCCGAAGCTTCACTTCCAAGGCCTTGATCTTCTTGTCCTTCTTCCGGGACTCTCTCTCCGAAGCTTCCAAGGCAACCTGGGTTGCATGAGCTCGGGTGGCGATCTGAATCAAAGAAAAGCAAATATCAGCAAAGACCAAACTGCGTCCAAACGAATCTAAAGGAAAAAAGAATTACCGTCATAAGACTGGAGGACAGATCTCCGTAAGCCGCTGAACGATCGAACGGCGCAGCTGGGGCCGGAGCCAGCGCTCCAAAGTAGTCCACAACCTTAACGGACTCAGCTGGATCGCCTCCCGCCGCCTTGCGGGCATCGAAGAGAAGACCATGATCGGACGCCTCGGCCGTCCGAGCCACTTTCCCCTTCCTCAGACGGCCAGGGCTGTTCGAAGCTCCCTTCCCCTTATCCACAGCGACGGCACAAGCCGAACTCTGAGGAGCAGCAATCTGTTCCTC
Organism: Isatis tinctoria; assembly: GCA_010577795.1. NCBI lineage: Eukaryota > Viridiplantae > Streptophyta > Magnoliopsida > Brassicales > Brassicaceae > Isatis > Isatis tinctoria. The sequence continues at coordinate 19,121,943 of CM021250.1, forward strand.
GGGCGCGCCATGGAAATCAGGTCCGGGCGGAAGAACAAAGCCGGACGCCGGGTCAAACTCGACTGCCTCTCTGGACGGTCCAGCCTTGCCGTACTTCTGCTTGCGATAGTTCCAAACACCCTCCATTCCGGGGTACGTCGCCAGCGGGTCGATGAAGTCGGGACCTTTGAGAGGGGCACGTCCTTCTAAAATATCTCTGGCGTCAAGAAAGCGGCGCCAAAGGTCAGGACACTCCCAATCAATTTTCTTCTTATCAACTTCTGTAACGATATCCTCAAACCCGGAAATCCTGGGAACAAAGGGATCACGACCTAGAGAGAGAAAAGAAGAAAAGCTGTGAGAAATGAAGTTATGAAGAATGAAACAAATGAGCAAGGACTACTTATAGGAAAAAATTCACGAAAAGACGAAACACTTACGTGGCAAACTCCACTCGGTCCTAACTGAGCCGCCGAAGTCAGAACCGACCGTAAGCGGGCTGCGTTTCACAGGATGAACAAAATAGCCATCTGGCGCCTTGTTCATCCTATCCCCATCTTTCGGGAGACGGAACTTAATCTTGTCCGGAATCCGGAAATCTATCTAAGCTCGGCTAGCGAATCCCGATCGCTCAAAGTAGGACCGTGCTTGAATGTCTCGGCTATCGATCTATAGCTCGTAGACGGTCCAGGCTTCTTAAACCGCCAAGCGAAAATGTCTTCACCCCAATAGGCTTTAGCCTCTCCGGGAGAACGACACTCGGATTTCACGTCCGGATGCACAAAGACAGGCACTTCCGGGTGATCCGACCTAACTTCTTCCCCGGACATGGCCGAGTCGTCACCTGTCCCTGACCAAACACGACGACGTTCGGAAGGGACCAGAGGTCGGGACGGCCATGCACGCCATCCGCCGTTGTCCTCAATATGTTGAGGAGGAGTCCAAACGCCACGTGCTATACTCGTCCTTGGCGAGACGCCGTCAATTTCAACTCGAGAAGAGCCGGACGCCCTCTCTAAGGCACCTCCAGAGCCGAGCGCCCATCTTGATACGGCTACTATGCCAGCCGCCCTCTTGGAAGCTTTTTTAGAGCCAGCCGCCCTCTTCGAACCGGACGCCCTACTCCCGGCCGCCGGCTCGGGTCTGATCTCATTCCCGGCCGCCGGCTCGGGTCTGATCTCATTCCCGGCCGCCGGCTCGGGTCTGATCTCATTCCCGGCCGCCGGCTCAGGACTGATATCATTCCCGGCTGCCGGCTCGGGTACGTCCTCATTCCCGGCAGCCGTTTCGGGTTCCCATTGAGGAACATTATCAAAACCGTACGATCCTTGAGCATTGCTAGGACCAGCCTCCCACTGCGGAACACCTTCGGGACCGTACGCTGCTCGTGGAATGGCATTTTCTCCAGCTGACAGCAGATCTTCCACAAGTACCATATCCTGATCAGCGGACAAAAAATTGAACTCAAACTGATTATTCACTATGGCATCAAGGTTGAGTTCGAAAGGAGAACCTCCTTCACCAGCCATTACTAAAGAAAAAATTATCAAAGGAGAGACTTGAAGAAAGAACTTGAGAAGAGAAGTGAAGTATGAAAAAATGAATGAAGCCACTCCTTTGATATAGCAAACATGGCACAAACTTCCATGATGAACAATGCTCTGACAAGACATCAAAGAGAAGCGGATGAACGGAACGGAAAAACTCATTGCCTTCCTGTTTCAGTCAATCCCGATAAAACTCTCAGCTCGACGCTCCTTGCTCCAAACCACGGAAGCAAAGAGCTGGGGGGCTAACTGTTGGGGTCAAAATCCCCTCCTCGAAGATTGACGGAACGAGAAGTCAAGGTCGTGATCAAATGGAACTTATCCCGAACATGGAACGGACAAGCTAAGGCAAACTGCCCACGATCCGTCCAAGACATCAACCGGCGGCTGGGACAAGGCCAGCCGCCGGGTCTTCTTACACCCACGGCCGGCGGCTGGGATAAGGCCAGCCGCCGGGTCTTCATTGATCCACGACCGGCGGCCGGGATAAGGCCAGCCGCCGGATCGTCTTGGTCCATCAACCGGCGTCCGGGACAAGTGCCAGCCGCCGGATCGTCACACGTCCATGAACGGCGGCCGGGACAAGTGCCAGCCGCCGGATCTTCACACGACCATGACCGGCGTCCGGGACAAGTGCCAGCCGCCGGATCATCACACGTCCATGACCGGCGGCCGGGACAAGTGCCAGCCGCCGGATCTTCACACGACCATGACCGGCGTCCGGGACAAGTGCCAGCCGCCGGATCATCACACGTCCACGACCGGCGGCCGGGACAAGTGCCAGCCGCCGGATCGTCACACGTCCATGACCGGCGGCCGGGACAAGTGCCAGCCGCCGGATCGTCACACGTCCATGACCGGCGGCCGGGACCAGTGCCAGCCGCCGGATCTTCATCACATACCAACCGGCGGCTGGGATAAGGCCGGCTGCCGGATCATCATCACATGCACACGATCGTTTCTCAAGACAAGACTCATTACCCGAACATCGTCCAGTCGACCGGCCATCAACACCGAAACCGGCGGCTGGAAGTTCAAACAAAAAACGGGCGGTTCAAATCTCAGGAGTCGTAAAACGCTCGGAACACTATTCACGCGGGAAAAACCGTTAAAACACTATTCATCCCGAGACAAGGTTAACCGAAAGATCGAATTGAGCTTAAACCGAGATTCGGATTACTATTCATCGGGTTACTATTCACGGATCACTATTCATCGGCGGGCCGGATTTGGGTCAGAACGCGCGGACGGATCACGGAAGACTCTCGGGCCGGAAATCGGGCCCAAAAAGCTTAAGTCGGCGGCTGGGAGCGAAGGACAAGGTCCCACATCGGAAATCTGAAGTCTTAGCCTCCTAGGATTGCCAGTATATATATGTACGCTCATGTAAAGGTTAAATCCATCCCAGATCCGAGTATTAGGAGTTTTAGCAATATAAGACTATTCAGCTTTTGCTAATTTCCTTTGTACTTTCGGAAAATATCAATAAAATCTCCCTTTTTCATCTTTTTTGCATTTTCGGTCCTTTAGTTCTTTATAAATAGAATTTTCGAGCCCCCATTAAATATAAGTTTTGACAGTGTGAGTTTCGGCTCTCACACCCTTCATTCTATGAAATGGGCCAGCCGCCCTCTTGGAAGAGAGACATACCGGCCGCCCATCTTCTCCTTTATCAAGACTATAAAAGCAAAGCAAGCGAAGAAGTCCATAACATCTAAGGCAAAAGCAAATAGATAATAAACCTCCATGAAAGGAGATATGAGTAACCAAGTTCAGATAACGAAGCAAATGCAATCAAAAAAAGGTCAAAAGACCTGAACACAACAGAAACAGATAATACAAGGCCAAAAGCCTAATCATACTCAACAAGAGGAGTAGGAGCTGCATAATCCAAATCCTCAGCATTCGGAGACTGGTACGGAGAAACGGGAGAGCACACCAAGTGGCTCTCGGGAACGGCAGCAGCCCGATCGTAATAGCCGGCCCAACCTCCTCCGTTGAGCTGCTCTAATGACGCCTCCAGCTCTCCTTCTTCCACCTCGACCTTGGACTTCCCGGACTTAATATCCCGGACTAGATCAAGGTTCGAGCAGACCTCGGTCAAGGCAGTCTCGCCATACTTCGCCTGACGCATCGGTGCAAGGGCAGCTTTAGCACCTCGATGCGGAGACGGTACTTCTCCACTAACTTCCAGCGGCTTTGCTTAAGCGCCAGATCCATCTTCCGCTCAGCCTCCGTGTTGGGGTCGAAATCCCCTCCTCGAAGATTGACGGAACGAGAAGTGCCAGCCGCCGGATCTTCACACGACCATGACCGGCGTCCGGGACAAGTGCCAGCCGCCGGATCATCACACGTCCATGACCGGCGGCCGGGACAAGTGCCAGCCGCCGGATCCTTATGCGTCCATGGCCGGCGGCGGGCAATCATCCCAGCCGCCGGGTCTTCTCCAACCAAGGCCGGCGGCTGGGATAAGGCCAGCCGCCGGATCTTCATCACATACCAACCGGTGGCTGGGATAAGGCCGGCCGCCGGATCATCATCACATGCACACGATCGTTTCTCAAGACAAGACTCATTACCCGAACATCGTCCAGTCGACCGACCATCATGCCCGGACCGACCCGAGGATCATCCTTTACATGTTCTGACTCCAAAGACGTCCGTAAACATTCCCCGAAAGACCGCGACGAATGTCCAGCCGTCCGTGGACCAGTCGCCGAGCACACGAGCTAGAGGAACCGGCGGCTGGCCATCAACACCGAAACCGGCGGCTGGAAGTTCAAACAAAAACGGGCGGTTCAAATCTCAGAAGTCGTAAAACGCACGGATCACTATTCATCGACGGGCTGGATTTGGGTCAGAACGCGCGGACGGATCACGGAAGACTCTCGGGCCGGAAATCGGGCCCAAAAAGCTTAAGTCGGCGGCTGGGAGCGAAGGACAAGGTCCCACATCGGAAATCTGAAGTCTTAGCCTCCTAGGATTGCCAGTATATATATGTACGCTCATGTAAAGGTTAGATCCATCCCAGATCCGAGTATTAGGAGTTTTAGCAATTTAAGACTATTCAGCTTTTGCTAATTTCCCTTGTACTTTCGGAAAATATCAATAAAATCTCCCTTTTTCATCTTTTTTGCATTTTCGGTCCTTTAGTTCTTTATAAATAGAATTTTCGAGCCCCCATTAAATATAAGTTTTGACAGTGTGAGTTTCGGCTCTCACAGTTTGGCGCCGTCTGTGGGGACGAGAAATATTCTTAACCCTTAGAACAAAAAGGATACGAGACGAAGACGATGACCGAAGAAACAATGGATTGGAGTTCGATGGATGGCAGCTGCGGCCTAACGATGACTTTCCGAGAGAAAGAAGCCGCTGAAATAAACCATCCGCATAACGATCTGCTCGTGATCGGTCTTTCAATCGGAGGATACGAGATACCAAGAGTCTTAGTGGACACTGGAGGAACGGTGAACGTCATATTCCTGGAAACCCTTCGGAGAATGAACATTGAGACACAGCATCTCATAACCCATCCGAAACCGTTGACTGGTTTCTCCGGAAAGACGACAATGACAATAGGGACGATCCAACTCCCCGTGAAAGCAAAAGGAGTCGAGAAAAACACGAAGTTCTCGGTGATCGATTGCCCACGAATCTGCGACGCGATTGTGGGAACACCGTGGCTGAACTCAATGAGAGCCATCCCGTCAACTTACCACCTGTGCCTAAAATTCCCGACTCCGACCGGAGTGGAAACGATTTGGGGACAGCAGAAAGATTCTCGAGCTTGTTTCCTAACGGAGCACAGATTGAGGAAGCCGGTAACCGATCTCAGCCGTGAACCGAAGTCCGACAAAGGAAAGGAAGAGCGGCAGCTGGCGAAACTTGAGCAAAAGTTACAAATTGAAGAATCCCGGGAAGCGGAGAAGGACCCCCCGTGTGAGCCAGTGATTTCGGTCAACATAGACGAAAAGAATCCAGAGCGGTGTACGGAAATCGGAGCAAATTTGGAGGAGCCGATCAAGACTGAGTTAATCACCTTGTTAAAGGAGAACGCCGGGTCATTCGCATGGGCAGCAGAAGATATGCCCGGGATTGACATCGGCATCACAAGCCACGAACTCAACGTAGACCCGACATTCAAACCGGTGAAGCAGAAAAGACGGAAACTCGGACCAGAACGCGTCCAGGCGGCAAACGATGAAGTAGAAAGATTGCTCAAAGTCGGATCAATCACGGAAGTGAAATATCCCGACTGGTTAGCAAATCCGGTGGTAGTAAAGAAGAAGAATGGAAAATGGCGAGTTTGCGTCGATTTCACTGATCTGAATAAAGCGTGTCCAAAAGACAGCTTTCCCCTTCCGCACATCGATCGATTAGTCGAAGCGACGGCAGGGAACAAGCTGCTATCTTTCATGGACGCTTTCTCCGGATACAACCAAATCATGATGAATCCCGACGATCGAGACAAGACTGCCTTCATCACAGATCGCGGAACATACTGTTATAAGGTGATGCCATTCGGGTTAAAGAATGCCGGCGCTACATACCAAAGGCTTGTCAACAAGATGTTCGCCGAACAACTCGGAAGAACGATGGAAGTCTACATCGACGATATGTTGGTCAAGTCATTGGAGGAGAAAGACCACGTCACACACTTGCGGGAATGCTTTGAACACTCAACCGGCACAACATGAAACTAAACCCGGTGAAGTGCAGATTCGGAGTAGCATCCGGCGAATTCCTCGGATATCTGGTAACTCATCGAGGGATAGAAGCCAACCCGAAGCAAATCAACGCCCTGATAGAGATGGCTTCGCCAAAAACCAAGAGAGAAATCCAAAGGCTGACCGGACGGGTCGCGGCGCTGAATCGGTTCATCTCGAGGTCGACGGACAAATGTTTGCCCTTCTACGACACACTCAGGGGAAACAAAAAGTTTGAGTGGACAGAGAAGTGTGAACAGGCGTTCCAAGAACTAAAGAAATACCTAGCAAGCCCACCCGTACTTTCAAAGCCGGTCGAAGGAGAGCCCCTTTTTCTGTATACGGCGGTATCATCAACGGCGGTAAGCGGGGTGCTGGTCAGAGAAGATCGCAACGAGCAAAAACCGGTCTTCTATGTAAGCCAAATCTGCAAGCATTTTGCGATTCCCAGCTGGTGGCAAATCAATTCAGCGGAGACTATGAAGCAAAAGACGACCGGATGGAAGCATATCTCAAAATTTTCCGGGAACTCGCAAAACAATTCAAAAAATTCGAACTCACAAGAATCCCGCGAGGAGAAAACGCCCCGGCCGATGCATTGGCGGCCCTAGCATCAACGTCTGCCCCGGGGGAAAGTCGAATCATTCCCGTCGAATTCATAGAACAACCAAGCATCGATCCACCACAAGTCATCAACCTTATACAACTCCCGGAAGGAGAAGACGAAGAAGAGCCTCCGGAAGAAGAGTTAGCAACTGGTCCAACGGAAGAATATGGCTGCGATCGCGGATGATGCTCCGATACGAACATACATCATGGACGGGGAAGTCCCGGCGGACAAATGGGCTGCACGAAAACTAAAGGCCCAAGCGGCCCGCTTCGTTCTCCTCGACGGCAACATCTACAAATGGAGGATCTCCGGACCATTAATGGTCTGCGTGGAAAAAGAAGAGGCAAGACGAATTATGGAAGAAGTCCATAGTGGGTCGTGCGGAATCACTCCGGAGGAAGAGCTCTCGCAATCAAAATCAAGCGGCATGGACACTATTGGCCAACCATGATAAAAGATTGCGAGAAGTTCTCCCTCAAATGCGAGAAATGCCAGAGGCACGCGCCGGTGATCCATCAGCCCGCAGAACTGCTCTCGTCAATTTCTGCGCCGTACCCATTCATGAGGTGGTCGATGGATATCGTGGGGCCAATGCATAACTCAAAGCAGAAAAGGTTCCTACTTGTCCTAACAGATTACTTCTCAAAATGGGTCAAAGCGGACTCTTACGCCAGTATCAAGGACGCCCAAGTGGAGCATTTCGTCTGGAAAAACATCATATGCCGGCACGGAGTCCCTTACGAGATCGTCACGGACAATGGTTCTCAATTCATTTCCACCCGCTTCGAAGGATTTTGCGAAAAGTGGAAGATACGCCTAAGCAAGTCAACGCCACGCTATCCGCAGGGTAATGGCCAGGCCGAAGCAGCCAACAAGACTATCGTTGACGGACTCAAAAAGCGTCTTGACGAGAAGAAAGGGCGATGGGCGGACGAACTCGAAGGGGTGCTCTGGTCCCATCGGACAACTCCAAGACGCGCAACCGGAGAAACGCCATTCGCACTGGTCTACGGTGCCGAATGCGTTATACCGTCAGAAGTAGACTTTCCCGGCGTCAGACGAAGGCTCTTGCCCGGACAGGAAGGCCTTAATCATCTGATGATGTTAGACGAACTGGACCTAATAAACGAAAGACGGGATCAAGCCCTCATCCGCATCCAAAACTATCAACAAGCAGCGGCCAAATACTACAACTCAAACGTGCGCCACCGCAAATTCAAGGAAGCAGACCTCGTCCTCCGCAAAGTTTTCCAGAACACCGCGGAGCCGAATGCAGGGAAACTAGGCGCGAAATGGGAAGGACCGTACAAAGTAGCAAAGGTGGTCCGTCCAGGAGCATACGAGCTAGAAAACAAAGAAGGGAAGCCAGTCCCAAGGACATGGAACGCAATGCACCTAAAGAAGTATTACCACTAGACGTTGTAAAATAGAACTACGAACCGGCTTGATCCCTACATTCAGGGTACGTAGGCAGCTCGCCTTCCGACGAGTTCAACTATTTATATTTTATAATTTTCAAGGGGGGAGTGGGTCCGTATATACATACTCCCAAATTTTCGGAAGCAAATCAAGAGGATGGACGCTGGGACTTAGTATCTCATAACACATCCATAGCTTGAAAAGTTCCCCGAGGATATCATCAAGGCAAACATCGGAACTTAGCATCCCGAAACTCGATCCGGAAAACGAATGGACTCAGAAAAACTGCGCACGACTCATCTGAAATATGAACCGGCGGCTGGGATAAGGGCCAGCCACCGGATCTTCTTCATCCGAAGCCGGCGGCTGGGATAAGTGCCAGCCGCCGGATCTTCTTCATCCAATGCCGGCGGCTGGGATGAGTACCGGCCGCCGGATATGCCTCACTTCAAAAATCGCCCCTTGGCACACATAAAACCTGTCTTTTAGCAAGCATGCCACCGTCCGTTGCTGATCACAACGGGACGATCTTTTTAACCATGGTTCCCCTTACATCCCAAAGCGGATAAAACGTAGCGCGCTATACAAATTTCCGGACTAACATCCGAAAGGCGTAACCTGACATTCCGCGATCCTGGCAGGAAACGTCTCAGACGATGTTCTATTGAGTTCATTTCCACTAAACGCCCCGCATAGGTAGAAAATGCAAAGCGTGAATCACTAAATGAACTCCTTAAACCCAGTAAACGCCAACTTGGAACGCTGGTCTTAGACATCTCACGACGAGGTACCAAACCGGCCCTGGTACGAGATCATAAACTCGTCCGAAACTAGCAACTAAACCAAACTCAAAGCCCAGCGGCTAACTCCGCTGGTCGAATAACTCAAGGGAAACTCCTCCCGAACAATCAGGTCCGAGCGCCCGGAACAGCGCCCCGATCAACCGACTAACCTAAGCAAGCAAAACCAAACCGATACAAGGAAGGTCGAGCGCCCAATCCAGTCGGATAAACGGGCCGCCCGATCTCTTCAAATAAACGGCCAGCAGCCCGCTCCAAAAAAGCATAACCCGGCGACTCGGACACGCCAGCCGCCCGGCGGCTCGGACATGCCAGCCGCCCGGGATCAATCAACATAATCCGGCGGCCGAGACATGCCAGCCGCCCAGGATCAACTAGCATAATCCGGCGGCCGGGACATGCCAGCCGCCCAGGATCAGTCAACGTAATCCGGCGGCCGGGACATGCCAGCCGCCCGATATCGATATAGCATCCTCTCCAAATCAATACACGGCGGCCGGGTTCGTCTCGGACTAAACCCAGCCGCCCACGATCATTCAATCAGGATCCTTGTACAAAGAAACAGCGTATGGCAAGAGACAAATCTCGAAAGCTAGTTTTATTGAAGTCTCAAAACAAAAAGAATCGGTCCAAACCAAAAATCAGGCCATACATAGCATAAAGCTATAAAGCCAAAAACTCAAAAAATATAACAAGAAAGAAAAACCACCGCATGGTTAAGAATCAGAACCAAACGCCTGGGCAATAGCAATATCAGGGATTCCGGGAACAGACTCGTTCGATCCCGATAGGTCAACCACCCCGAGAGAAACAGCCTCCTCTTCAACGGATCTTCCCTCGGGTATTGAAGCATTGTCATCCTTGTGGGCTGGACATAACTGAGAATCGATCTTCCCACGGATTCGAGCAATCACATCATCAAACCGAACTGCAGATTTATCGAACTCGTTCATCCATGTGGACAATTTCACCTTCTCCTCGTCCAAGGTGGGAGGATCAGTCCCTTGTAGCAAAGCGACAAGTTCAACATTACTCTCTATCTGAGCCAAATCTACGTCCTGATTCCTTGCCTCAGACAAAGATCCGAGGTCTTCTTTCAGCGCATCCAAGAAGCCGCGAAATTTGGCAACGGAAGCCTTGCGGCCATCCGCGTAAGCCCGTTGCACCTTCGAATTGCGCGCCGCTTTTACACTGGCCATCTGATCCTTCAAAGCCTGTACTTCCTTAGCATGACGCGCATCCTTGGCCTCTTGACGGGTCTTAAACTGCAACGCCACTGATCTCTCCGCACGTAACGAAGCAAGCTCTTTCTCGAGCGATTTGACCCGATGCGAAGACGTCGCTTCAAGTTCGTTAAGTTTCCTCCTCACCAGCCGAGCATCCTCCCTAGCTTCTGATATTATCGGTTTTTAACATATTTTGATTCGTTTTTAGTGTTCGGTTTGAGTTTTGATTTGCATCTTTCGTTGGTTTTTCGAGTCTTTTCTATTGTTTTGAGTCTTTTACAGATTTTATGGAGTTCCGAAGAAGTTTGGCGTTTACGGACATGTTCGAGTCAAGTTGACGTGGAAAACACGAGGAAATGACCAACCATGAAGAACGACCGTTCTTGGAGGCAGAACGACCAACAGAACGACCGTTCCCTCTATGGAACGATCGTTCCTCCCCTTCACCAACCTTGCCGACACACCGTAGATCGATCGTTCCATTCCATGCAGCTCGTTCCACACTTCACCTACCCTGCCGACAAAAACGCAAGAGAACGACCGTTCTACACACTAGAACGATCGTTCGCCGACAAAAGTACGAAGGAACGACCGTTCTCAACCAAGAACGATCGTTCCCTGACACCGCATTCCACCTACTACGGATCGACCATCGGGAACGATCGTTCTCCACCTAGAACGACCGTTCCCCGTCTCACCTACCACCCTCACCTTGGCCTATAAATACAACTCACTCTTGATCACAAAAATCACACCATCTCCTTCCTCCTCTCTTCTCTAGCTTCAGAGCTTTGCTCTTAGTCTTTTTTTTAGTTTTTATGTTTATGTTTTTATTAAGTTTTATTTAGTTTGTTTTAAGCTTTATATTTATGCTTTAATCAAGTTCTATCATTTTTACCTTCAGTTCTTACTTTCAGTTCTTTACTTTCAGTCTTTACTTTCAGTCTTTACTTTCAGTCTTTACTTTCAGTTCTTATATTTATGCTTTAAATTCAGTTCTTATATTTATGCTTTAATTAAGTACTTATAAGTTTATATTCAGCTTTCATTATCTATTCAAGTTTTTATTATGAACTTTATAATCTCGTTGTTATCTTCTTCATTAATCATGTCTGAGTAGATCTCTTAGTTAGGTTGAGGTTTGTCAAAGGAATTCATGAGCTTTAGGGTTAAACACAAATAGGCTATTCAAATCAATATCTTCACCTTTGTTATTCTTAATGCTTAAATCGAATTGATCACTTGATTTTATGATATGAGGTTTAACTTAGACAGCGAGAGTTGCTAGGTTGCTAGAAAGAACATTGGTGAGCAATTTAACCATTACCTGCGAGAGTAGATGTATTGAGAATTGTGAACATAATAAACCTATCCTTAATGCTTGTCTACGATTTCTAGTACCAACGAGAGTTAGGAATTCTAGGTTGATAGACAAAGATATTGATACCACGAGAGTGGATTGATATTATCCTAGTGTTTAAGTTCTAGATTTATGCTTAATCATCGCCTGAATAGTTGTTTGATCCGTTGCTCTGAATCTCCTGAGATATTCCTTGACTTAACGCTTCTTTATTATTATCTTTACAACCGATTTCGCTTTCATTACTAGTTATTAAAAAACCAAAAACAATCTTGAATCATTTAGCTCGATTAGAATCCTGTACTCTTGGTGTGTCTATTCTTGCTTTCCTCGTGGATCGATAAAATAACATTTGGTTGTTGTTTTCACACCCGAAAATACGCAGCATCAAATTGGCGCCGTTGCCGGGGAAGGCATTAGCAATAGCCATTGAGATTTGGAATCTACCGAGTCTAAATTTTAGTTACTCTAAAAAAAAAAAAAAAAAAAAAAAAAAAAACAAACTTCTGAGGTTTTACTAACTTAGATGGCCAGGGACTACAATGATTGGCCACAAGAAGAGGAGGACACGTTTGAAGAATACATTCAAGATGAGTCTTTTGATGAGAACATACTTACGCCAGAACAAAGAGTGGAGTTGGATAAGCTTTGCGTGGAAAATACAATGCTGACAAGGAGTGACCTAGCAGTAATAATCCGGTTGAACCTCATGTCACATCAGGCAGTACTAGAAGGAAGAGAGCTTACGATTGATGAGATAATGGTAGCCCATTCACTTAAGGAGGTAATATATTGGGTTCCACCATTCCAATTACAAGGTACATCCGATTTAGCCTTTGAATTTCAAGATTTTGAGGTTAGTCACATGCCTTCTATTGGAGATATAGCTTATGATTCACCTTCCTCCATACTCATTGATGAATGCTATGATTTGATATGTGAGACTCAAAGACTAGATGCCTTAAGAGTAGAAAAGTTTGCTAGAGATTATCATGAAATATGTTTTGATACTAGTATTCTTTGTGTTTTGAATGATCATAATCTCGAGCTTAACTCTTTAATGCTAGAGGAATCTAGATCGCTTCTTGAAAAATCTGACCTAGGGGATGAATTTGATTTAGAAAAGATCTTGGATGAGATAGAGAACCCTAAGGTTGAGAATGATGATGAGAATGAGAATATGGTATTTTATAAGATTGATGGAGATAAAGTTGACTATTTTGTGACAAACTCGTTTGAAGCTAAAGTTGATTATATCTTTCCATCGAATGCATTTGATTCTCAACAAAAACTCACTGTCAAGGAATATTTGAAGATACACGCTACATTTGTAGTAAACTTCCTTGATGAGAATATTGTCTATTTTCTTTGGACAATTGTATGCCTTTTTGCGCACTTTGTTTCTTGTCCCATTAAGAGAAGGACCAAAGGTTCATTGGCTCAGCCTTTTGATTCGCATGATTAGCACTTGTGCTCAGAAGTCAAGCTAACGACTTAAACCAAGCGCTTGGTGGGAGGCAACCCACTGGTAAGTGTTTTTCTTTTATTTTCTTCTGCTATTGATTTTTTATTTTGTTTTACGGGTTTCTCTTTCAGTCTTTGTTTAAACCGGGACGGTTAAAAACAAGTCTGGGGGAGGGATTTATTTGTGTACTAACGTTGTGTTTATATTTTCTATATTTTCAAAAACAAAAAAAAAAAATTATAAAAAAAAAATATATTTATCGAGTCAAAAATATTGTGTGAAATTGCTAAACTTTTTGGAATTGCAACATGTTCGATGTCATTGCCTTAGGACTGTTTAGCATTGTTTGAGGATAGTTTGGAAACGCAGAAAAATCCATAACTTGATCATTTAGTGAATTTCTCAAATCATCTGAACTTAATCGAATTATTTGAACTTAATATGGACTTAATTTATCTCACTTAGGGGGTTGATAATCATGTATTGGATTTTACATTTGGAGTTTTCTTTACATCATTTTTACCAATCTTTGCTAACTCCAAATGGCTAGACTTATCCTTAGTCTAGTACCACACCCTTACCATTTCCATGTTGAAACCCACTTATTTTCATTTACTGTCATTGCATTCATGTGCAAAAACTATGGAGTATACGGACCGACACAACTTTTCTTTAGGATTGTGTCTATAATAGGTGGTCTCTTTCTGATTAAACTCATGGGATGTGTCTAGAAATGTGATCTCTTTTTGAATATATTCATCGAAAATTTTCGTTTCAAAAGAGAATGAACTTTTAATGGGTAGAAGATTTTATTCACATTCAAGAAATAAGCTTACATTGTTGAAATTCTTTTGATGCAGATCTTAGAGACTAACCGGTTCCATTCTCCGAGTTAAAAAAAAAAAAAAAAAAAAAAGAAAAAGAAAAAGAAAGAAAAAAGAAGTATAAAAATTATTTGCATTACAGAAAAGAAAACGGAAGGAACCGGGAAAGTCTAGGTAATATCGTTAAATTTCATAAAATGTTAAAAGAAATCATGTTCTTGATTTGTGACTTTGTTAAATAAGGGTAGAAGGATTAGAGTTAAGGAGAGTTGTGTACCTCCTAATTGGTTCGTGTCTCACGGTGATTTTGCATAATGATTTGCATCTGTTTATACTACTAAAAGAAACCGAAACACTTGAGCCACCAAATACCAACCTTAATACCTAGACCATAACATGTTAGATATTCCCTTTGTGAGAGTACACGCATTTGATAATGAATGTTAAATATTGAGTTCTGCTTGATTATGAGATTTCATTTATTTACTACGGTTATGGAGAAGTACAATGAAGTACGGTTTGATCTGAACTTTGCGAATACGGTTTACGGGCAATTGATTTAAAATGTGGTCCTATAAGTTTTACGAGTTTCACACATTTTTCTAACCTCTCCTTTTTGTAAAATATCTGGTTTTGCTTGGGGACAAGCAAAGGTTTTAGTTGGGGAGAGTTGATATTATCGGTTTTTAACATATTTTGATTCGTTTTTAGTGTTCGGTTTGAGTTTTGATTTGCATCTTTCTTTGGTTTTTCGAGTCTTTTCTATTGTTTTGAGTCTTTTACAGATTTTATGGAGTTCCGAAGAAGTTTGGCGTTTACGGACATGTTCGAGTCAAGTTGACGTGGAAAACACGAGGAAATGACCAACCATGAAGAACGACCGTTCTTGGAGGCAGAACGACCAACAGAACGACCGTTCCCTCTATGGAACGATCGTTCCTCCCCTTCACCAACCTTGCCGACACACCGTAGATCGATCGTTCCATTCCATGCAGCTCGTTCCACACTTCACCTACCCTGCCGACAAAAACGCAAGAGAACGACCGTTCTACACACTAGAACGATCGTTCGCCGACAAAAGTACGAAGGAACGACCGTTCTCAACCAAGAACGATCGTTCCCTGACACCGCATTCCACCTACTACGGATCGACCATCGGGAACGATCGTTCTCCACCTAGAACGACTGTTCCCCGTCTCACCTACCACCCTCACCTTGGCCTATAAATACAACTCACTCTTGATCACAAAAATCACACCATCTCCTTCCTCCTCTCTTCTCTAGCTTCAGAGCTTTGCTCTTAGTCTTTTTTTTAGTTTTTATGTTTATGTTTTTATTAAGTTTTATTTAGTTTGTTTTAAGCTTTATATTTATGCTTTAATCAAGTTCTATCATTTTTACCTTCAGTTCTTACTTTCAGTTCTTTACTTTCAGTCTTTACTTTCAGTCTTTACTTTCAGTCTTTACTTTCAGTCTTTACTTTCAGTTCTTATATTTATGCTTTAAATTCAGTTCTTATATTTATGCTTTAATTAAGTACTTATAAGTTTATATTCAGCTTTCATTATCTATTCAAGTTTTTATTATGAACTTTATAATCTCGTTGTTATCTTCTTCATTAATCATGTCTGAGTAGATCTCTTAGTTAGGTTGAGGTTTGTCAAAGGAATTCATGAGCTTTAGGGTTAAACACAAATAGGCTATTCAAATCAATATCTTCACCTTTGTTATTCTTAATGCTTAAATCGAATTGATCACTTGATTTTATGATATGAGGTTTAACTTAGACAGCGAGAGTTGCTAGGTTGCTAGAAAGAACATTGGTGAGCAATTTAACCATTACCTGCGAGAGTAGATGTATTGAGAATTGTGAACATAATAAACCTATCCTTAATGCTTGTCTACGATTTCTAGTACCAACGAGAGTTAGGAATTCTAGGTTGATAGACAAAGATATTGATACCACGAGAGTGGATTGATATTATCCTAGTGTTTAAGTTCTAGATTTATGCTTAATCATCGCCTGAATAGTTGTTTGATCCGTTGCTCTGAATCTCCTGAGATATTCCTTGACTTAACGCTTCTTTATTATTATCTTTACAACCGATTTCGCTTTCATTACTAGTTATTAAAAAACCAAAAACAATCTTGAATCATTTAGCTCGATTAGAATCCTGTACTCTTGGTGTGTCTATTCTTGCTTTCCTCGTGGATCGATAAAATAACATTTGGTTGTTGTTTTCACACCCGAAAATACGCAGCATCAGCTTCCTCAGCACGCTTGCGGATTCCACGGACAGAAGCATCATACGTGCTGATACACTTGTTCACGGAAGACATGAACTGAAATAATAACAGGGAAGAGTCAGTATATAAAAAAAAAAAAAAAAAAAAAAGGGGGAGAAGAAAGAGAAAAGGCAAGAATGGATAAACCTTCATCCCGCTCAAGGCCATATCCTCGTACTTCTCAGGCTCATCCAGACTATCACAAGAAGGAAACCTGAAACTAGCATCCGTGATCACCGAAAAACTCCTAGCGGACTGACGACGATTTTTACAAACAGCCTCAGGAAAAGCAAGCCCTGGCGAAGGACCTGTGCGCCGAGCCTCGGGAGGAGAGTTTTTCACTCCGGGGTCAGCAAGGCAAGCCGCCTGCTTTTGGCGCAACCGGTTGTCTTGATCATTCAGACCGTAGGTGATCCCGCCAGCCGCCGCTTTATCCTTGGGCAAACGCCTCGCGATACTTCGTTCAAGAATAGCTTCCTTCTTCAGAGGAGTGACCACAACGGTTGATACCGCCAACTTATCCGCAGGCCACTCGGATGGAGGGACGGCTTGACTACCGTCCATCAATCCCGATCCTGAAGGACCGCCCGCCGTCTTATCCTTAGAATCCTTCCCGA
This sequence comes from Isatis tinctoria, assembly GCA_010577795.1. NCBI lineage: Eukaryota > Viridiplantae > Streptophyta > Magnoliopsida > Brassicales > Brassicaceae > Isatis > Isatis tinctoria. The sequence continues at coordinate 19,138,782 of CM021250.1, forward strand.
GTTTATTCACTTCACTCTTCTTCTCCATCTGCCTCCTCTCGCGAAAAGATTGCCTAACCATTATCTTAAAAAACAGAAAGTGCACTCGACAAGAGAAAGAACTCGTGAGGAAAAAGAAGAAGGAAGGGTCCATATATATAGTCGGACGGTTCGAGTCCTAGTTCGAAAAGGAATTGAGTCTTTCCAATTCCGAGCCGACCGCCCACGAGTCTTTCATACGAAAAGGAAATTTTCCCGTTTCGATCAATCCCGATAAAACCTCAGCTTAAAGCTCATCGTCCTGGACTACGAGAACGAAGAGCTGGGGGGCTAACTGTTGGGGTCGAAATCCCCTCCTCGAAGATTGACGGAACGAGAAGTGCCAGCCGCCGGATCTTCACACGACCATGACCGGCGTCCGGGACAAGTGCCAGCCGCCGGATCATCACACGTCCATGACCGGCGGCCGGGACAAGTGCCAGCCGCCGGATCCTTATGCGTCCATGGCCGGCGGCTGGGATGATTGCCAGCCGCCGGGTCTTCTCCATCCAAGGCTGGCGGCTGGGATAAGGCCAGCCGCCGGATCTTCATCACATACCAACCGGCGGCTGGGATAAGGCCGGCCGCCGGATCATCATCACATGCACACGATCGTTTCTCAAGACAAGACTCATTACCCGAACATCGTCCAGTCGACCGACCATCATGCCCGGACCGACCCGAGGATCATCCTTTGCATGTTCTGACTCCAAAGACGTCCGTAAACATTCCCCGAAGGACCGCGACGAACGTCCAGCCGTCCGTGGACCAGTCGCCGAGCACACGAGCTAGAGGAACCGGCGGCTGGCCATCAACACCGAAACCGGCGGCTGGAAGTTCAAACAAAAACGGGCGGTTCAAATCTCAGAAGTCGTAAAACGCACGGATCACTATTCATCGGCGGGCCGGATTTGGGTCAGAACGCGCGGACGGATCACGGAAGACTCTCGGGCCGGAAATCGGGCCCAAAAAGCTTAAGTCGGCGGCTGGGAGCGAATGACAAGGTCCCACATCGGAAATCTGAAGTCTTAGCCTCCTAGGATTGCCAGTATATATATGTACGCTCATGTAAAGGTTAGATCCATCCCAGATCCGAGTATTAGGAGTTTTAGCAATTTAAGACTATTCAGCTTTTGCTAATTTCCCTTGTACTTTCGGAAAATATCAATAAAATCTCCCTTTTTCATCTTTTTTGCATTTTCGGTCCTTTAGTTCTTTATAAATAGAATTTTCGAGCCCCCATTAAATATAAGTTTTGACAGTGTGAGTTTCGGCTCTCACACTCCGCAAGCGCCTTCTTGAGCTCTTTCTGCGATCTCTTCTCCGCGTTCCGGAGCTTGACTTCCAGGGCCTTGATCTTTTTGTCCTTCTTCTGGGACTCTTTCTCTGAGACCTCTAAGGCAACCTGGGTCGCATGAGCTCGAGTGGCGACCTGAATCAAAGAAAAACAAATATCAGCAAAGACCAGACTACGTCAAAACAAATCCAAGGGAAGAAAAAATTACCATCATAAGACCGGAGGACAGATCTCCGTAAGCCGCTGAACGATCAAACGGCACAGCTGAAGCCGGAGCCAATGCTCCAAAATAGTCCACGACCTTCACGGACTCAGCTGGATCGCCTCCCGCCGCCTTGTGAGCGTCGAAGAGAAGACCATGATCAGACGCCTCGACCGTCCGAGCTACTTTGCCCTTCCTCGGACGGTATGGGCTGTTGGAAGTTCCCTTCCCTTTGTCCGCAACAGCGGCGCAATCGGAACCCTGAGGAGCGATTATCTGTTCCTCGGGCACGCCATGGAAATCAGGCCCGGGCGGGAGAACAAACCCGGACGCCGGATCAAATTCAGCCGCCTCTCCGGACGGTCCAGCCTCGCCATACTTCTGCTGGCGGTACTTCCAAACACCCTCCATACCGGGGTACGTCACCATCGGATCGATAAAGCTGGGGCCCTTCGGAGGAGCACGGCCTTCCAAAATATCTTTCGCGTCAAGAAAGCGGCGCCAAAGATCAGGACACTCCCAATCTATTTTCTTCTTTTCAACTTCTCTAACGATATCCTCGAACCCGGAAACTCTAGGAGCAAAGGGATCTCGAACTAGAGAAAGAAGAGGAGAAAAAATGAAAAGTTGTAAGAAATGAAGTTATGAAGAATGAAGCAAAGGAGTAAAGACTACTTATAGGAAAAATTCACAAAACGACGAATCGCTTACGTGGCAAACTCTACTCGGTCTTGACCGAGCCGCCGAAGTCGGAACCGACCGTCAGCGGGCTGCGCTTCACGTAGAAAAACTCGTCTCGCGAGGCTTTGCAATGCTGTCGAAGTCCGGTATAGAACCGCTTCACATTCTTCCGAACGTTGACCGAGCAGAAGAACTCCGACTGGGCAACTTTCCTCAACGAAAAGAAATTCCGTATAAGGTCACGCTCCAACTTGATCCCACACTCGGCACAACGGACTACGAGTCCCATCAAAATCCTCATAGCGGATGGGGTAAGTTGAGAGATCGCAACCCCATATAACTCGAGAAATCCGAAGATAGCTCCCGGGATCGGGAACCAGAGGAAAGCTTCGTAAAACATCGACTCGTGCATGGCAAAATATCCCTCCGGCGCCTTGTTCATCCTGTCCCTATCTTTCGGGAGACGGAACTTAATCTTGTCCGAGATCCGAAAGTCGTATCTGAGCTCGGCCAGTGAATCCTGATCGCTCAAAGTGGGTCCATGCTTGAAGACCTCGGATATCGATCTGTAACTCGTAGACGGTCCAAGCCTCTTAAACCGCCAAGCGAAAATATCTTCACCCCAATAGGCTTTAGCTTCTTCGGGAGAGCGACACTCGGACTTCACGTCCGGATGCACGAAGATAGGCACCTCCGGGCGATCCGATCTGACTTCTTCCTCGGACATGGCCGAGTCGTTGCCTATCTCTGGCCGAACACGATGACTCTCGGAAGGAACCAGAGATCGGGACGGCCATGCGCTCCACCCGCCGTTGTCCTTGACATGTTGAGGAGGAGTCCAAACGCCACGTGTTATACTCGTCCTCGGCGAGACACTACCAGTTCTAACGCGAGAAGTAGCGGACGTCCTCTCAAAGGCACCTCCAGAGCCGAGCGCCCATCTTGATACGGCTACTATGCCAGCCGCCCTCTTGGAAGCGTTCTTGGAGCCAGCCGCCCTCTTCGAACCAGACGCCTTACTCGTCGAACTCCCGGCCGCCGGCTCGGGTCTGATCTCATTCCCGGCCGCCGGCTCGGGTCTGATCTCATTCCCGGCCGCCGGCTCGGGTCTGATCTCATTCCCGGCCGCCGGCTCGGGTCTGACCTCATTCCCGGCCGCCGGCTCGGGTCTGAAATCATTCCCGGCCGCCGGCTCGGGTGCGTCCTCATTCCCAGCAGCCGTTTCGGACGCCCATTGAGGAACATTAGCAAAATCGAGTGCTCCTTGCGCATTGCTAGGACCGGCCTCCCACTGAGGAACACCCTCGGGACCGTACGCTGCTCGTGGAACGGCATTTTCTCCAGCTGCCAGCAGATCTTCCACAAGTATCATATCCTGATCAGCGGACATAAAATCAAACTCGAACTGATTATTCATTATCGCATCAAAGTTGAGACCGAAAGGAGAACCTTCTTCACCAGCCATTTTCAAAGAAGAGACTTGAAGAAAAAAACTTGAGAAGGGGATATGAAAAAATGAATGAAGCCACTCCTTTGATATAGCAAACATGGCACAAACTTCCATGATGAACAATGCTCTGACAAGACATCAAAGAGAAGCGGATGAACGGACGAACGGAAAAACTCATTGCCGTCTCGTTTCAGTCAATCCCGATAAAACTCTCAGCTCGGAGCTCCTTGTTCCGAACCACGGAAGCAAAGAGCTGGGGGGCTAACTGTTGGGGTCGAAATCCCCTCCTCGAAGATTGACGGAACGAGAAGTCAAGGACGAGATCAAATCACGAACATGGAACGGGCAAGCTAAGGCAAACTGCCCACGACCCGTCCAAGACACGAACCGGCGGCTGGGATGAGTGCCAGCCGCCGAGTCTTCTCCATCCGAAACCGACGGCTGGGATGAGTGCCAGCCGCCGGATCTTCTTCATCCGAAACCGGCGGCTGGCACTTATCCCAGCCGCCGGGTCTTCTTCATCTGAAACCGGCGGCTGGCACTTATCCCAGCCGCCGGGTCTTCTTCATCCGAACATGGGACGGACAAGCTAAGGCAAACTACCCACGATCCATCCAAGATACGAACCGGCGGCTGGGATAAGTGCCAGCCGCCGGGTATTCCTCATCCGAAACCGGCGGCTGGGATGAGTGCCAGCCGCCGGGTCTTCACACGTCCATGGCCGGCGGCTGGGATGAGTGCCAGCCGCCGGATCTTCATGATACACCAACCGGCGGCTGGGATAAGTGCCAGCCGCCGGGTCTTCATCACATGCAAACGATCATTTCTCAAGTCAAGACTCATCGTCCGAACATCGTCCAGTCGACCGACCGTCATGCCCGAACCGACCCGAAGATCATCCATGTGCATGTTCTGACTCCAAAGACGTCTGTAAACATTCCCCGAAAGACCGTGACGAACGTCCAGCCGTCCATGGACTAGTCGCCGAGCACACGAGCCAAAGGATCCGGCGGCTGGCCATTGATACGGGAACCGGCGGCTAGAAGTTCAAACGAAAAATGGGCGGTTCAAATCTCATAAGTCGTAAAACGCTCGGAACACTATTCACGCGGGAAAAACCGTTGAAAAACACTATTCATCCCGAGACAAAGTTAACCGAAAAATCGAATTGAGCTAAAACCGAGATTCGGATTACTATTCACCGGTTTACTATTCACGGATCACTATTCATCGGCGGGCCGGATTTGGGTCAGAACGCACGAACGGATCACGGAAGACTCTCGGGCCAGGTATCGGGCCCAAAAAGCTTAGGTCGGCGGCTGAGAAGGAAAGACAAGGTCCCACATCGGAAATCTGAAGTCTTAGCCTCCTAGGATTGTCAGTATATATATGTACGCTCATGTAAGGGTAAATATCATCCCAAGTCCGAGTATTAGGAGTTTTAGCAATTTAAGACTATTGAGCTTTTGCTAATTTCCCTTGTACTTTCGGAAAATATTAATAAAAATCTCTCTTTTGCATTTTCGGTCCTTTAGTTCTTTATAAATAGAATTTTCGAGCCCCCACTAAATATAAGTTTTGACAGTGTGAGTTTCGGCTCTCACAGCTTGTAGCTGAGGAAGGGCTTGAACCGAAAATAGAAGAGAAAGAGCTTGTAGCCGTGGATGCATTACATGTACCAGTTGGAGCTATGACCTGGGCCCGGATCAGACAGCTTGCTCAAGCACTGAACCAGTTGCTCAGATCAACCAAGGACCAAATCAACCATGAGAAGAAAGAAGAGCAACTCATGACTTCAGTAAATATTCAGGAATATTCAGGAACCCCTTCACAAATGCCGGATTTAGGAGGAGAATGTTTGAACTCTGGAAGGCCTTCCCAACTAGACTTTTTGATGAGGACATCAAACCTACGCAAGTCATTCAAGCTCCACCGGTGCCAAGGGACCAATGACCAGGACAAGGAGCAAGACCTTGGAAGCAAAGTATATCATGTTCGTAGAACATTTGGATCGTGAAGGACTGATCAACCTTGATCAGTTTGAAGGCCTACAACTCACTCCATCCAAGAGCTCCCAACTAAATGACTTCTTCAACAAGGTACCACGGCTGGACCAAGACGAACCATGGGGCCATCTCATTATGGATCCAAAGCCCACTGAGTATAGTTTCCAAATCATCCAAGAACCTCCCAAACGAACGCACCAATATCCTAGAAAGGCTCGTTCAAGCAAGACCTATCCGATGGACCCTCTTCTTGCCGATAAGATCAAGTGGCCTATGTTTTGGCCCAAACGTGAATTCAATCTTTCTACGGTTTCTCTAACCTTAGAAGAATTCTAATGAAGCCCAAGGATCGATCAGCGAAGACCGTTTGAAGACCAAGCCAAAGACATCTTTATTTTCCTTATTTGAACAATCTCTTGTTAAAGCCTACAACGGCTAGCTTATTTGTGTTTTCCTTATTTTGTTTTGCAGGTTTAATTGTGTTTTTTCCTTTATTGCTTTATGAACCTGGCTATATAATCTTGCATCTGTAGTCCGAGTTTTTCACCTTTTGATTAATAAAATAGAACGTTTTTTTGCTTAAACCTAAGTCTCTTGTCTTTCTCATCCTCGTGAGTGATTCCCGAGTCTGAGAAGTGTATTCGAAGTATCAATAGGCTTTCACACCTATTGTGGTTCAATTCAAGCCACCCTCGCTTCCTTCCTATCCGAATCAAGCAAAGAGCGACCTTAGTCCAATTGCTCGGTTCATCCTTGTTAGAAACGCTTCATGCTTGTATCATTTTGGTATCAGAGATGAAGTTCTTGACAACAAGGTTGTGTTTACTTCAGTTCATGTTTGAATTTTGTTTAGTTTGGTTCCGCATATTTATTATTCAAAAAAAAAAACCTTATTTGTTTCGGATTTTCTGATTATTCAAAAAAAAAAAAATTGCAATACTGATGATATCCATTGTTTGATTTCTTAAAACTCAAAAAAAAAAAAAATATTTTTTTTTACTAAAGTTCGGATTTCTTTGAATCAAGGAAGTCGTTAAGGTGGAGATTTGAATTTTATTGTTCCTCCGGAGCAAGCCGACCGTACCATGGAACGTACACGACAACCTTCTTGAAAATTTTCAAGTTCTGTTGAACTTTTGTCGTACCAATCCTAGGACATTAGCTTGTCTGATTAAAAGATTGGCAAAGGAACGAGTAAAACTTGTGAAGGTCGTGTAGGTTGGTTTCGGCCAACTTTCCTTAAACGGACGATCCCGAGGTTGCAAGGGATTTTCGAGAATCAAATTCAAACTGCTCAACCATTAAGTAGGGCATTGATTTGGGAGAAACTAAGTGTGTGTTTGGCTATGATAAAATCAAAAAAAAAGAACGACAAATCTGCCTTAGAGCGAAATTCGTCCAGTTTCCTTATCCGGATCAACGCGTTCAAGCCGAAAAAGGCAAGTCCTTGGGTCAGCCAAAGAAAACCCTTATTTTTGTTATACTCGTGTCTTGTCTTCTTCATAGAAGCAGACGAGAAAAAATAAAATAACATCAGGTTTTGGTCTTTAAGCACACTGCACGCATCTCGTTTCTTTTAAGCTTTAGCCGAGAACGTGTTTTCCTTTACTTTTATATAGCTTCACTCACACTTGTGCGTCCTTTTTATTAAGTACCAACCACGTTAAGTAATTTTCTTCTTGTTCATTAGACTTTCTTGAAGTAACTTGATACTTGTTTCTTTGTTCACGTGTAGGTATCATGGCTGGAGACCTACGTGGCCTTGACCCTCAACTAGCTCAGATCATAGTCGGGATCCAGACTCAACTTGCCGTTCTAGGACGCCGTATTCCACCGCCCAACAACCAAGCGGGAGGCAACAATAGAAACCACACACGTGAAGAAGAAGCTGCCAACAAAGATGATGATGAGTCCATACCTGAAGACGCGGAACATAGGAGGAGGAGAGGACCTAGGCACATCCAACAGGACAACGAAGAAGATAATTATCCCCGTCGCAGCAACTACTCCGACATGAAGCTAAAAGCACCAACATTCGCTGGACGAGTAGATCCCGAAGCCTATCTCGAGTGGGAGCAACGCATGGAGCATATATTCGCTTATTACAACTACAATGAGCGAAGAAGGCTAGCCTTAGCCGTGGCCCAACTCATGGATCATGCCCTTTCCTGGTGGGATCGAGAGGTCTCCGAGAGGAGGAGAAGCCGTTCACCACAAGTCACCACATTGGGAGAGATGAAACAACTCATGAAGAAGAGATATGTGTCGGCTTATTTCCACCGAGAGCTCCAAAAGAAGTTCAGAAAGCTCACGCAGGGAACTAAGAGCGTGGAGGAATATTATGAAGAATTTGAGCACCTCAGGAACAGGCTGGAGCTGGAGGAAGACACCGAGACACTCATGGTACAATTCCTAGACGGCCTAAACGAGCGGCTTAGCCGGAAAGTGGAGCGACTACCTTACCATGATATGCAAGACATTTTACACAATGCGATCCAAGCTGAACAACACCATAAGAAGAAGCAACCTAACTCCAACAGGACTAGGACCACGCAACCATGGAGCCAGAACAGAAACCAGCCTCAAGTGACTCACACCACACAAGCTAAAACCGCGGACAAAGGCAAATTGGTAGTGGTTGAATTGCGGTTCCAATCCAAAGCTCCTGAACACATCCAAGGTAAGTCGTCTGACTGTAGTACTTCCAGGACACATGACATCACTTTTTTTAAGTGTAAAGGCAGAGGACACATGGCTAGAGACTGCCCAAATGCCCAAGTAATGATCTTAACTGAGTCCGGAGACTATGAGTCACATGATGAGGACGATGAGGAAATGGAAGACATTGGAGCAGAGGACGTTGATTATGCACCAGAATATGGAGAATCTCTTGTCATACGACGAGTTCTAAACCTCACGGTTCATCAGGATGAGACCGCACAACAAGAAAACATCTTCCATACTAGATGTGCCATCCGCTCCAAGGTATGTAACTTAATCATTGATGGACGGTCATGTGCTAATGTAGCCAGTGACTATATGGTCATCAAATTTTATTTAATAAGATAAGATATTTAATTTTCCTTTTTCTTTTATGAATTTGTAAAACTAAAGTATTATTTTGTCTTTTATATTTTTTGAAATTATAAAAACACAAATATTATTTTGTCTGTCAACGAAACTGATTGTAATTTTAATTTATTCAATTACAAAAGCAAAATTTATACATAAAAGTCTGAATGACTCACTTAACATATATTATGATCATGTTAATTAGTAAATTTTAATAATTCTCTTCTTTTTTTTGCGATGAAGTTTCCCGCGATTTATTAGCAAAACATAAAGCATCTACAACCGGACAAGTCTCGGGTACAAAGTTCCCCCAACATCGTCCTGTAACAAAGTGTCACAGACCTCAGGAACAACATCAAAAGTATGTAAACCCAAAGGAAAAGAAAAAGCATAGTTGGCTAGACCATTGGCAAAACGGTTAGCTTCCCTATACACATGCGAAATCCGGACTATCCAGTCCCTAACAAGAAAGCCATGGCACAGCCATACCAGGGAATATAAAGGATGAGCATCTCCAATACCATGTTTCAGATAACCGACCTCGAGCTCAGAATCTACTTCCAACTCCAATCGCATCACTCTCTTCTCCCACGCAATACACAGCCCATAATAAACACCCCACAACTCAGCTAAAGGCGCCGAGCAATGACCAATGTTTAAGGCGAACCCACCACACCACTCGCTATTGCTATTTCGAAGCACACCGCCTGCGGATGCCGCACCTGGGTTCCCACCCCACCATTTTCTCAACTCTAGCTTCTCGTGTCCCATTCGCGCATAGTTTAGCATGTGCCTCAATTACTTTTGTAGTTTTATCTTTAATAAACTGGACCATGTCCTTACAAAGTCGAGTCTCCCCGAATACATTGCCGCAACGCCATTTCCACCCCCCACCAGATCCCCATCGCGAACAACACGGACCACGGAAACTCTGTTCTCATCCCAGAGACACTCAGATTCGCAAACAACCATTGAAGCACACTCTGCGAGAAGAACTTCTGTTGATGACGAATAGGGACTAAGCGTAACCAGATACCATGCATAGCTGGGCAATCACACAACACATGGAGAATCGTTTCATTCCCACCTTTACAAACTTGAAAAACTGGTGAATCACTAAAATGGCGCCTTCGCCTTTCCGCGTTTGTCATTATCACTTGATGAGACACCAATAAAAAGAATGTACGAACCCGCTCTGGAACCATAATACCCCAAATCCGCTAATAGAAAGTACTCATGTTTGGTCTCAGCTCATCGTTACGGGTTAACAGGGCATGAGCCGTTCTGACAGTGAACTCGCCATCTTTAGTTTCTCCCCACGAGATTCTGTCTCTCACACCTCAGACAGAGTCCAGCGCAATTGCAGACAGCTCTAGCTGACGGTGAATTGGAAGAAACTGAGCAAGATGTGCCATGCCCCAACCTCCGGTAGAACACCTATCACTGAATCGATCAAGGGATTTCCCATCAACCATTTGTCTGTCCAGAAGTTCACTGTTTTGCCATCACCAAGAACCCACACCAAATATTGAAGGGCCACTGCATTAATTCTTACGCCCACACTACGCCACAGCGGTGAAAAATTTTTCTGTTGAATCAACCAAGCAATATCAGACACTTCTCCAACCTTATATTTTTTCCGGAGAAGATTAGCCCGAAGGCTATGCTTATCATTCAGTAGCCTCCATCCCAGCTTTGCTACCAGAGCAAGATTCATCATATCTGCCATTTTTCGAATACCAAAACCACCTGCGCACTTTGGACGACACACTTTATCCTAAGCTACAAGATGTTGCTTCCTCTTCACGATTGTACTGCCCCACAAAAAATCTCTTGAAATTTTGTCCTAACTATCCAGCTAGAGCTCGGTAAGATAAATGTACTCATTGTATGAACTGGTAGAGACATCAATACCGATTTTGTCAAAGTTAGTCTTGACGGAATTTTGTGGGTTTTAACTCTTTAAGACTATCAAATTCCTATTGCCACAAGATCATGTTTATTGAATCTATGTCCTCAGATCAAGGATTTACCTGGTGATTAGCAGCGAAATGAGTAGGTAAAACAAGATCTGGAGCACCTCAGATGTTTTGCCTCTATAGATGGTCCACACGCACACAAGACTGGATCAGGGATGCTAGTGCCTCTAGGAGCTTCTGAGTTTTATTCTTGACAGCTAGGGCAAGTCATTTATATGATTTCGTGGCTCTGACTTGTATATATAGGAGTCAAGCACGAAATTCCATAAACCCTCGGATTAACCGATTTAAATTCAGTCATTAATTTAAACCCGATATCATTAATCCCGAGTGGTGTCGATCGACACCAATAGGTGTGACGATCGACACCCTCATATAAACTCAATATCAACGTGAAACAATTACACATTGATGAAATCATTACTCTAATGATTGTTCCCAGTATTTGTTATCCAGTTTGCTTAGGTGTGTGACCCTATAGGATCATATGAGGCTGGCAATGAATTCACAATTCATAAGTTATAAGCGGCTTCTACCAAAGCATTATAGTTACCGAGCATCACATGATAGTCTTATCTCGACTTCACAACTATATTAGAGTGTATACAAGTATGATCTCCAGGACATTCCCTTCAATCTCCCACTTGTACTGGAATCAACTTATTCAAATAATCCCTTCGTCACTATATCTCTATTCAGCATAAGGCAAGAGCTCGTGTCCTCCTTATAAATCCAAACCAAGTTTATCGAACTCTGATTTGTACTGATAAAAGCAAACGACTGACTTTCAGCTCGTTCGAGTGTGGCCACACATTCCCTCAGTACCAAATCTTCGATCGGTCTAGAGATATTTATCTCCCGTTATATAGGAGGGAAAAATTCCATCTTGTTCCATCACCTGTTCCCCACGCACTTCATGATATGCCCAATCAATGTCTTAATACTCACCATTTACGGCTGACATTTGATAAAGTCAAAGCAGACCAATTAATGTGAAGGAAATCATGATGAATTCAGGTCTAAGGACTATACTCTATTGTCGTAATGAGAGACTCATATGACACTCATATAACAATCTTATTGAGTCCTCATTAGCGGGTCATGTCCGATACTGTGTTCTCAACACATATCTATGTGATTGACTTTGATACCCCCTATCAATGACACCATGAAACTTGGTCATCAGTCACATCACATACTAATATCACACGGTCATTAATGTCCCAATTTAATGACCTTCGACCAGGGACCTCAATAATTTATGACATTTATCGCTTATAGGGTTTCATGATCAAATCACACATTTGATGACCTATAGCATTGTCTCAAATTATTTTGGGACTATTATTTAATTATCTAATTATGCAATTAAATAATTCTGAAATAGTTTCATTAAATAAAACATAACCCAAGTATGTTTACATGAACATCAAAAACAAAATAAATAACTCCCACTCAAACTAAGATTACTGCTCATGAAATCTAATTCCCATTGCAGCAACATGACTCTCATGCTTAGGTCGTGGGAGTGGCTTGGTCAGAGGATCAGCAACATTATCGTCCGTCAGAACTCTGATGATCTTCACATCACCTCTCTCGATGATCTCTCGTATCGAATGATGTCTTATCTGGATGTGTTTGGACTTCTGGTGTGATATGGGTTCTTTTTTCTTGAGCTATGGCCCCATTGTTGACACACAGCAATGCCACAGGCTCAGATATGCTAGGAATCACACCAAGTTCAATGATTAACTTTCGGATCCAAACAGCATCCTTTGCCGCTTCTGAAGCAACAATGTACTCATCTTCGGTCGTTGAATCTTCCACGGTGCTCTGCTTGGAACTCTTCCAACTAATTTTACCGCCATTCAGACAGAAGACATAACCAGATTGAGATCGGGAGTCGTCTCTGTCCGTCTGGAAACTAGCGTCGTGTATCGACTTATCACAAAGCTCATCACATCCACCGTACACTAAGAACTTATCCTTAGTATTTTTCAAATACTTCAGAATTATCTTGCCGGCGGTCCAGTGATTCTCACCGGGATCAGATTGGTATCAGCTTGTCATGCTAAAAGCACAAGCGACATCCGGACGTGTACATAGCATGGATACATGATGGATCCTATTGCAGAAGCATAAGGAATCCTACCCATGCGCTCTCGCTCCGCAGGTGTCAAAGGACACTACTTCTTGCTGAGAGTGATTCCATGTGACATCGGAAGCAAGCCCTTCTTGGAATCATGCATATTGAACCTGTGTAAGACCTTATCGATATAAGTGTCCTGACAGAGTCCAATTAGCCTCTTTAATCTATCTCTATAGATTCTTATTCTAAGAATGTACGTGGCTTCTCCCATATCCTTCATCGAGAAGCAACTTCCGAGCCAAGTCTTTACAGACTGAAGCAACGAAACATCATTTCCAATAAGGAGTATGTCGTCTACGTATAGTACGAGAAATGCAAATGCACTCCCTTTAGTCTTCTTGTAAACACATGGTTCCTCCTCGTTCTTGATGAAGTCAAACATTTTGACTGGTTCATCGAAACGGAGGTTCCAACTCCGAGATGCCTGCTTCAATCCATAATTGGATTTATGAAGCTTACACACCTTCCCAACGTTTTTAGGATCTGTGAAACCTGGAGGCTGCGTCATGTACAGATCCTCTTCCACAATCCCGTTAAGGAAAGCTGTTTTCACATCCATCTGCCAAATCTCATAATCATAATAAGCAGATGTAGCTAGGAGAATCCGAATAGATTTAAGCATGGTGACTGGGGAATAGGTTTCGTCATAGTCAATACCATGAACTTGTTTGAAACCTTTTGCCTCCAATCTAGCTTTATAAATCTGAACGTTTCCATCCACAACGATCTTCTTCTTGAAGAGCCATTTACACCATCAGGTAAATCAACCAAAGTCCATACTTGGTTCTGTGACATGGAACCCATTTCGGATCCAGCGGCTTCAAGCCACTTGTCGGAGTCAGGGCCCATCATGATGGAGCTTTTGAATCCTCTTCTCACTAATGTGGTCCAAACGACAATGCCAGAGAAAAGTCGGGTTCAAGTTATTGGTTTTAAACCATTTGTTAATTATGTTGTAGACCGGTATTGATTGGTTGAGAATATAAAGTCCATTCTCTAATGGGGCACTACCATAGAACATATTATTTCGAATAAAAGAGCAACATTTGTTCTTAATCGAAAATTCAAAACCATTCATGTCTAAAACAGAAATAGAAATGATATTCCTACTTATCGCAGGTACATAGTAGCAATTCTCCAACTCTAAAACCATGCCAGAAGGCAAAGACAAATGGTAAGTTCATACGGCTAATGCAGCAACACTTGCTCCATTCCCAACTCGCAGGTCCACTCGTCCTTTCTTCAGCGTTCTACTGCTGCGCAGGTCCTGCATATTAGTACAAGTATGAGCACCACAGCCGGTATCCAATATCCAAGAACTAGAACCTGAATATGAAGCAACATTTACTTCTATAACATAAATACCTTTAGATGTCGTCTCGTACGACTTCTTCAGGTTCTTCAGACCTTCCAGGAATTCTTTGCAATTCCTCCTCCAATGCCCTGGCTTCTTGCAGTAAAGACAAATGTCAGCATCAGTGGGGCCACGCTTGGGCTTGGAACTCAGCTCAGGCTTGTCCTGATTCTCAACCTGGACAGCCTTGGCCTTTCCTTTGCCTTTAGCAGGTTTCTTAAACCGTTTACCCTTCTGCACCATAAGTACTTCAGGTTTGGCCTTCTTGATGTTGGGCTATGCCGTCTTGAGCATGCCGTGCAGCTCATTCAGGGACTTCATCAGATTGTTCATATTGTAGTTGAGAACAAACTGATCGAAGCCACCAACTCTTGGCTAAGGGGAGAAACCAGTCGAGCCAAGTTATCAATATAACCCATCATCTTAATGACATGAGGACTCACTGGACTGTCCTTAGACAGCTTGCACTCGATGAGAGACTTGACCGTCTGGTACCTCTCAGTGCGAGCTTGCTCCTGAAACATGGACTTCAGGGTTGTTATCATCTCGATCGGTGACCCCACGTTCTCGAACTGCTTCTGCAGCTCCAAGTTCATCGTGGCCAGACAGACAAATCACATTCGTCACATCATCTGAATGCTTTTCCCACTTGTCCTTTTCATCATTGGGAGCATTGGATCTCGGATTTTCAGGAAGAGGCCTTTCAAGGACATAGTCCTTCTTTTCCTATCTGAGAACTATTCTCAGGTTCCGATACCATTCCAAGAAGTAGGATCCTTTTAGTTTTTCCTTCTCAAGGACGGATCTCAACGTGAATGAGTTTGTGTTGTTGGTTGACATAGCTGAATCAAGAAAAGAAGAGAGTTTAATTAGTTTTGATGTTTCAAAGGTTGAGAAATCATAACAATTACGAAAACTCACATTATATTCTAAGTTAATTTTCCTCAAGTAGAATATAATGATCCAAGATCCATGTTTCACTGAAATTTGAGTGAGCTTTGGCTCATCGCCCAGACTTCAGTTATTTAGGTAGGCAACTCGTTTGCTAATCATATCCAATATGATTCTTGTCTCGGATCGATATCATATATCAAAACCGATCATATGTCTCTAGGCCCAAAATCATTTTGATAGCCCAGTCAAGCAAACCAATCTTTGAGTCACGTAGTACCACGATTACCACCTGCCGTACTCGTGTAATTGTGAATGCCTTGATTTGGCAAGCCCATCACACAACAAAACGAGTCTTGGCAGTTGACGAGAAATGGGAAGACTTAAAATGCTTAATATTATGTTTGAGGAACGAAACATGTATCTCAACACATATCATATATGTATTTGAGAAAGATTAGAGTCAATATTTTCACAAAATCTTTTAATCTAATTATATTGATTAAGTTCGGAATGCCGAATCTGTTCTTGGGTCGATCGACACAACACTTGTGTTGACTGACACCACACCATTCGAGATGCGAGAAACCTGTTGATCGATGTGGTCGCGATTAAATATTTAACCCGATTTAAACCAATCAATTTCGGTTCAATTGGATTGAACCGGTGTCGGTTAACGCATGTGTCGATCGATACAACCCTTGTGTCGGACTACACCAGATAACCAGTTTAACCGTGATGAAATCGATTAATCCTGATTAGACCGATCGTACCAGTCCGGTTCAATCCAATTGAACCGACGGCGATCAACGCGTGTCGATCGACACAATCCTTGTATCGATCGACACAGCGATTACCGGAAAGTCGATCATTCGATCGACACTTAGAGTTTTACGCTGCGTTTAAGGCCTGTGTCGATCGACATACGCTTGGTGTCGATCGACACAGCCGCGCAGAAAACCTAATTTTTCTCTTTTTATCAAAATGATTTTGACACAAAAGATCTAACATGCAACTTCTAATGATTTCAAAACTCAAATTCAAATTCATTACACATAAACAGCATGTTACAGATGCAATTAAACATATGGCTCTGATACCACTGATGGAATTTGGTGGGTTTTAACTCTTTAAGATTATCAAATTCGTATTGCCACAAGATCATGTTGATTGAATCTATGTCCTCAAATCAAGGATTCACCTGGTGATTAGCAGCAAAATGAGTAGGTAAAACAAGATCTTGAGCGCCTCAGATGCTGTGCCTCTATATATGGTCCACACGTACACAAGACTGGATCAGTGATGCTAGTGCCTCTGGGAGCTTCTGAGTTTCTTTCTTGACGGCTAGGGCAAGTCACTTATATGATTTTGTGGCTCTGACTTGTATATATAGGAGTCAAGCACGAAATTCCATAGACCCTCGTGTTGGGGTCAAAACCCACTCCTCGGAGATTGAAGGACTAGAGAACATAACATTACTACAAAATACTTATCCGAACATCAAGTTAGGCCGCCCGATTCTCCTCCAAGCAAAGCCAGGCCGCCCGATTCTCCTCCAAGCAAAGCCAAGCCTCCCGATTCTCCTCTAAGCAAGGCCAAGCCGCCACATTCTCTCCTCTAGGACAAGTCAGGCTGCCACTTTCCCCTCAAGGACAAGTGAGGCCGCCCGATTCTCCTCCAAGCAAGGTCAAGCCGCCAGTTTCTCTCCATGCACAATCCAGCCAGCCCGTTTCTCCCCATGCGCCATCCAGCCAGCCCGTTTCTCTACGAGCACGGCCAGCCAGCCAGTTTCTCTCCATGCACAATCCAGCCAGCCCGTTTCTCCCCATGCACAATCCAGCCAGCCCGTTTCTCTCCATGCACAATCCAGCCAGCCCGTTTCTCTACGAGCACAGCCAGGCCGCCCGATTCTCTCAGGAATGGGCAGACCGCCAGTTTCTCCTCATAAGAAATAGGCGGTCTGGACTTCCCAATGAAACGGGCGACTGGGGAATAGGTTTCGTCATAGTCAATACCATGAACTTGTTTGAAACCTTTTGCCTCCAATCTAGCTTTATAAATCTGAACGTTTCCATCCACATCGATCTTCTTCTTGAAGAGCCATTTACACCATCAGGTAAATCAACCAAAGTTCATACTTGGTTCTGTGACATGGAACCCATTTCGGATCCAGCGGCCTCAAGCCACTTGTCGGAGTCAGGGCCCATCATGGCTTCTTCGAAATTCGCAGGTTCATCGCTGTCAATGATCAACAGATCATTGCAGTGAGTTACGAGAAATTCATATCTCTCGACCTCGTTGCGAATCCTTTCAGATCTGCGAACTACAGGCACCACTGGTGCTGGTTCCACAACCTCTTGTGAATCCAACGGCTGCTCTTCCTCATTAGGTTGAGTAGCGTCATGTGATTCTCGAATCTTTTCGAGTTGTACTTTACTCCCATTGTCTTATCAGTTATCAATCACTTGACATAAGCTTCACAACCCAAAATTTTAAGTAAGGACAGACTTGGAACTTTTCCAGTCCATATCTCATATGGAGTATTTTCAACTGATTTAGATGGAACTCTGTTCAGCATAAATGCAGACGTCTTAAGAGCATATCCCCAGAAGGATAACGGTAGATCTACATGACTCATCATCGATCGGACCATATCCCATAAAGTCTGATTCCTCCTCTCAGATACACCGTTCCATTGAGGTGTTCCAGGAGGAGTAAGTTATCATCGAACTCTTGGCTTAAGTACTCACCTCCACTATCAGATCGAAGAGCTTTGATACTTTTGCCAAGTTGGTTTTGTACTTCATTTTGGAACTCCTTGAACTTTTCGAAGGATTCCGACTTATGTTTCATAAGATAAACATAGCCATATCTACTGAAATCATCAATAAATGTAATGAAATACCTAAAATTTCCTCTAGCACTAATGCTCATTGGGCCACATACATCGGTATGTACAAGGCCCAACAAGTCATTGGCCCTTTCATTTCGCTTATTGAAAAGGGTTTTAGTCATTTTGCCCATTAAGCAGGATTCACATTTCTCAAATGATTCATAATCAAAAGAGTCTAAAAGCCCATCATGATGGAGCTTTTGAATCATTTTCTCACTAATGTGGTCCAAACGACAATGCCAGAGAAAAGTCGGGTTCAAGTTATTGGTTTTAAACCATTTGTTAATTATGTTATAGACCGGTATTGATTGGTTGAGAATATAAAGTCCATTCTCTAATGGGGCGCTACCATAGAACATATTATTTCGAATAAAAGAGCAACATTTGTTCTTAATCGAAAATTCAAAACCATTCATGTCCAAAACAGAAATAGAAATGATATTCCTGCTTATCGCAGGTACATAGTAGCAATTCTCCAACTCTAAAACCATGCCAGAAGGCAAAGACAAATGGTAAGTTCATACGGCTAATGCAGCAACACTTGCTCCATTCCCAACTCGCAGGTCCACTCGTCCTTTCTTCAGCGTTCTACTGCTGCGCAGGTCCTGCATATTAGTACAAGTATGAGCACCACAGCCGGTATCCAATACCCAAGAACTAGAACCTGAATATGAAGCAACATTTACTTCTATAACATAAATACCTTTAGATGTCGTCTCGTACGACTTCTTCAGGTTCTTCAGACCTTCCAGGAATTCTTTGCAATTCCTCCTCCAATGCCATGGCTTCTTGCAGTAAAGACAAATGTCAGCATCAGTGGGGCCACGCTTGGGCTTGGAACTCAGCTCAGGCTTGTCCTGATTCTCAACCTGTACAGCCTTGGCCTTTCCTTTGCCTTTAGCAGGTTTCTTAAACCCTTTACCCTTCTGCACCATAAGTACTTCAGGTTTGGCCTTCTTGATGTTGGGCTATGCCGTCTTGAGCATGCCGTGCAGCTCAATCAGGGACTTCATCAGATTGTTCATATTGTAGTTGAGAACAAACTGATCGAAGCCACCAACTCTTGGCTAAGGGGAGAAACCAGTCAAGCCAAGTTATCAATATAACCCATCATCTTAATGACATGAGGACTCACTGGACTGTCCTTAGACAGCTTGCACTCGATGAGAGACTTGACCGTCTGGTACCTCTCGGTGCGAGCTTGCTCCTGAAACATGGATTTCAGGGTTGTTATCATCTCGATCGGTGACCCCACGTTCTCGAACTGCTTCTGCAGCTCCGAGTTCATCGTGGCCAGACAGACAAATCACATTCGTCACATCATCTGAATGCTTTTCCCACTTGTCCTTTTCATCATTGGGAGCATTGGATCTCGGATTTTCAGGAAGAGGCCTTTCAAGGACATAGTCCTTCTTTTCATGTCTGAGAACTATTCTCAGGTTCCGATACCATTCCAAGAAGTAGGATCCTTTTAGTTTTTCCTTCTCAAGGACGGATCTCAACGTGAATGAGTTTGTGTTGTTGGTTGACATAGCTGAATCAAGAAAAGAAGAGAGTTTAATTAGTTTTGATGTTTCAAAGGTTGAGAAATCATAACAATTACGAAAACTCACATTATATTCTAAGTTAATTTTCCTCAAGTAGAATATAATGATCCAAGATCCATGTTTCACTGAAATTTGAGTGAGCTTTGGCTCATCGCCCAGACTTCAGTTATTTAGGTAGGCAACTCGTTTGCTAATCATATCCAATATGATTCTTGTCTCGGATCGATATCATATATCAAAACCGATCATATGTCTCTAGGCCCAAAATCATTTTGATAGCCCAGTCAAGCAAACCAATCATTGAGTCACGTAGTACCACGATTACCACCTGCCGAACTCGTGTAATTGTGAATGCCTTGCTTTGGCAAGCCCATCACACAACAAAACGAGTCTTGGCAGTTGACGAGAAATGGGAAGACTTAAAATGCTTAATATTATGTTTGAGGAACGAAACATGTATCTCAACACATACCATATATGTATTTTAGAAAGATTAGAGTCAATATTTTCACAAAATCTTTTAGTCTAATTAAATTGATTAAGTTCGGAATGCTGAATCTGTTCTTGTGTCGATCGACACAACACTTGTGTTGACTGACACCACACCATTCGAGATGCGAGAAACCTGTTGATCGATGTGGTCGCGATTAAATATTTAACCCGATTTAAACCAATCAATTTCGGTTCAATTGGATTGAACCGGTGCCGGTGTCGGTTAACGCATGTGTCGATCGATACAACCCTTGTGTTGGACTACACCAGCTAACCGGTTTAACCGTGATGAAATCGATTAATCCTGATTAGACCGATCGTACCACTCCGGTTCAATCCAATTAAACCGACGGCGATCAACGCGTGTCGATCGACACAATCCTTGTATCGATCGACACAGCGATTACCGGAAAGTCGATCATTCGATCGACACTTAGAGTTTTACGCTGCGTTTAAGGCCTGTGTCGATCGACACACGCTTGGTGTCGATCGACACAGCCGCGCAGAAAACCTAATTTTTCTCTTTTTATCAAAACGATATTGACACAAAAGATCTAACATGCAACTTCTAATGATTTCAAAACTCAAATTCAAATTCATTACACATAAACAGCATGTTACAGATGCAATTAAACATATGGCTCTGATACCACTGATGGAATTTGGTGGGTTTTAACTCTTTAAGATTATCAAATTCGTATTGCCACAAGATCATGTTGATTGAATCTATGTCCTCAAATCAAGGATTCACCTGGTGATTAGCAGCAAAATGAGTAGGTAAAACAAGATCTAGAGCGCCTCAGATGCTGCGCCTCTATATATGGTCCACACGTACACAAGACTGGATCAGTGACGCTAGTGCCTCTGGGAGCTTCTGAGTTTCTTTCTTGACGGCTAGGGCAAGTCACTTATATGATTTTGTGGCTCTGACTTGTATATATAGGAGTCAAGCACGAAATTCCATAGACCCTCGTGTTGGGGTCAAAACCCACTCCTCGGAGATTGACGGACTAGAGAACATAACATTACTACAAAAGACTTATCCGAACATCAAGTTAGGCCGCCCGATTCTCCTCCAAGCAAAGCCAGGCCGCCCGATTCTCCTCCAAGCAAAGCCAAGCCTCCCGAGAAATAGGCGGGCTGAGTTTAGATAAGAAAGTGGCGGGCTGAGTTTTGAAGAAAGAAACTGGCGGGCTGAGATCAGACAAGAAATGGGCGGACTGAATTTTTATCCGAAGATCCGACCCGAAACCGCTTAGCTCGAAATACTATTCACATACCAATCAAACCAAAGAAGGGATCCGATCTCAGTAAAAGGCCGAGACTAAGTGAACCGGAGGCAAATTGGACCGAGGCTGGACAAAGAGGCGGGCTGCTAAGGACTTGGGCCGAGGAACGGGCCCAAACCAACTAAGGTCGGGGGATGGAGAAAGGAGCAGAGTCTCACATCGCCCAGAAGTGTCTTTAACACCTTAGGTCGCCTAGTATATATAGATATGGATGTACTAGGTTGAAATTCATTCAGAATCCTAGTATAAGGGCTTTTGCAATATAAGACGCTAAGCATTTGCGAGTTTTCTTGTACTTTGGCAAAAACCACTTAATAAAATCATCTTTTTACAGTTTCGGTCCTCAAGTTCTTATAAGATAGGATTTTCGAACCCCCATTTATATAAGTTTTGATTGTGTTAGTTTCGACTCTCATAGTTTGGCACCGTCTGTGGGGACGAGAAATATTCTAAACCCTAAGAACAAGAGGATACGAGAAAGAAGACGATGGCCGAAGAAGCAATGGACTGGAGTTTAACGGGTGGCAACCGCGGCCAAACAATGACTTTCCGAGAGGGTGAAGCCGTCGAAATAGACCA
Source organism: Isatis tinctoria (assembly GCA_010577795.1). Lineage (NCBI taxonomy): Eukaryota > Viridiplantae > Streptophyta > Magnoliopsida > Brassicales > Brassicaceae > Isatis > Isatis tinctoria. The sequence goes on from CM021250.1 coordinate 19,160,681, forward strand.
TCGTCATAACGATCTACTCATCATCAGTCTTTCGATTGGACTCCATGACATACCAAGAGTTCTGGTGGACACGGGAGGCACGGTGAATGTCATATTCCTTGAAACCCTTCGGAGGATGAACACTGGGACCTGGCATCTCACAACCCATCCAAAACCGTTGACTGGTTTCTCCGGAAAGACGACAATGACGATAGGTACGGTTCAACTCCCCGTCAAAGCAAAAGAAGTGGAGAAAGACACGAAGTTCTCAGTGGTAGACAGCCAGCGGATTTACGACACAATTGTGGGGACACTGTGGCTAAACGTAATGAATTTTCAGACCCCGAATGGAGTTGAAACAATATGGGGACATCAAAGGGATTCACGAGCTTATCTTCTAGTGGAACACAAATTAAGGAAACCGGTGACTGAATCCGATGCCCAGACGAAATCAAGTAAAACAAAAGAGGAACGACAACTCGCGAAGCTCGAAAACAAGCTACAAATGGATAAAGCCAGGAAGACAGATAAGGATCCCCCTTGCGAGCCGGTGATTTCAGTAAACATAGACGAAGCAAACCCGGAGAGATGTATAGAGATCAGGGCAAACCTGGAAGAGCCAACCAAATCAGAGTTGATAAATCTCCTGAAGGAAAACGCCGGCGCATTCGCATAGGCGGCAGAAGACATGCCCGGAATTGATATCGGAATCACAAGCCGCGAACTCAACATTGACCCAACGTTCAAACCGGTCAAGCAGAAAAGGTGAAAACTCGGCCCAGAGCACGCCCAAGCGGTGAATGACGAAGTAGAGAGATTGCTCAAAGTTGGATCCATCATGGAAGTGAAGTATCCTGATTGGCTCGCCAACCCTGTAGTAGTGAAGAAAAAGAACGGAAAATGGCGAGTCTGTGTCGACTTCACAGATCTAAATAAGGCATGACCGAAAGATAGTTTCCCGCTCCCGCACATTGATCGACTGGTTGAAGCAACGGTCGGGAACAAATTGCTATGTTTCATGGACGCATTTTCTGGATATAATCAAATCATGATGAACCCAGACGACCGAGACAAGACCGCATTTATCACGGATCGCGGGATATACTGCTACAAAGTGATGCTGTTCGAACTCAAGAACGCTGGCGCAACATATCAGAGACTCGTCAACAAGATGTTTGCCGAACAGCTTGGAAGAATGATGGAGGTGTACATTGACGATATGCTGGTGAAGTCACTAGAAGAGAAAGACCATGTGAAGCACTTGCGGGAATGTTTCGAGCAACTAAACCGGCATAACATGAAGCTGAATTCGGCGAAATGCAGATTCGGGGTGGCGTCCGGAGAATTCCTCGGCTACCTTGTGACGCATCGTGGGATAGAGGCAAACCCAAAGCAAACCAACGCCTTGATAGAGATGGCCTCGCCAAGAACAAAAAGGGAGATCCAAAGATTGACAGGACGAGTCGCGGCAGTAAACAGATTTATCTCAAGATCAACGGACAAATGCTTGCCTTTCTACGACACCCTCAGGGGAAACAAGAAGTTTGAATGGACGGAGAAGTGCGAGAAAGCTTTCTAAGAGTTGAAGAAGTACCTGACGAGTCCACCCGTCCTGTCAAAACCAATCGAAGGAGAACCCTTGTTCTTGTACACAGCGGTTTCATCAACAGCAGTAAGCGGAGTACTCATAAGAGAGAATCGCGATGAGCAAAAACCAATCTTCTACGTCAGTCAGACCTTGACAGATGCAGAGACTCGATACCCGTTGATGGAGAAAGCGGCCTTGGTGGTGGTGATGTCAGCTCGGAAGTTGCAGCTTTTCTTTCCCCCTCAAAACGATCTTGCACAGCCCGAGTCTGTAAGGACGGTTAGCAAAATGGGCGGTTGAGCTAAGCGAGTACAATATCAAGTACCGGAGTAGAACGTGCGCCAAATCTCAAGTTCTAGCAGACTTCTTGATCGAATTACCAACCGCAGGTGTTGAGGAGCCAACTCCAAACTCAGTTTGGACACTTCATGCAGATCGGTCATCATCCAAACAAGGTTCGGGAGTTAGGGTGCGGTTAACATCGCCCACCGGAGAAATCATGGAGCAGTCATTCCGATTACTCTTCAACGCCTCCAACAACGAAGCAGAATATGAAGCCCTGACCGCAGGACAGAGACTGGCACTCGACCTCAAGATCCAAAACCTCCAAGCTTACTGCGACTCCCAGCTTGTGGCGAACCAATTCAATGGGGAATATGAAGCAAGGGATGACAGGATGGAAGCGTATCTGAAAATTGTCCAAGACTTGGCGAAATAATTCGAGAGGCTCGAACTCATGAGGACTCCACGAGGAGAGAACGCTTCAGCCGATGCACTAGCTGCCCTGGCGTCGACATCAGCCCCGGGAGAAAGATGAGTCATCCCCGTCGAGTTCATCGAACGACCAAGCATCGACCCACCTTAAGTCGTGAACCTGATACAACAACCGGAAGGCGAAGAAGAGGAAGAACTTCCGGAAGAGGAACTAGCAATAGAACCACAAGAAGAGTATGGTTGCGACCGCAAATGGATGACCCCAATACGAGCCTACATCCTAGATGGAGAAGTCCCGAAGGAAAAATTGGCGGCACGCAAGCTGAGAGCTCAGGTTGGCCGCTTCATCATGCTCGACGGAAACGTATTCTAGTGGAGGTTATCCGGACCGTTGATGACATGCGTAGAAGGTGAAGAAGCAAGAAGAATCATGGAAGAAGTCCACAGCGGATCCTGAGGAAACCATTCCGGGGGAAGAGCTCTCGCGATCAAAATCAAAAGACACGGACACTATTGGCCGACCATGATAAAAGATTGCGAAAGATTTTCCCTTATGTGCGAGAAGTGTCAGCGGCATGCACCAATAATCCACCAACCCGCCGAAATACTCTCGTCCATCTCAGCGTCGTACCCGTTCATGAGGTGGTCAATGGACATCGTGGGACCAACGCACAACTGGAAGCAGAAGAGGTTCCTACTCGTCTTCACAGATTATTTCTCAAAGTGGGTCGAAGCAGACTCATATGCCAGCATCAAGGACGCTCAAGTGGAACACTTCGTGTGGAAGAACATCATATGCAGGCATGGAGTTCCGTACGAAATTGTCACCGACAACGGCTCCCAATTCATCTCCGCTCGGTTTGAGGGATTCTGCGAAAAGTGGAAAATTAGGCTAAGCAAGTCGACATCACGCTACCCAGAAGGCAACAGACAAGCCGAAGCTGCAAATAAGACCATCGTCGACGGACTGAAGAAACGCCTTGGAGAGAAGAAAGGACGGTGGGCGGATGAGCTCGAACGAGTCCTATGGTCCCACCGGACAACCCCGAGGCGTGCAACGGGAGAAACACCGTTTGCACTAGTCTACGGCACCGAATGCGTCATCCCATCCGAAGTCGATTTTCCTGGAGTCAGACGAAGACTCCTTTCCGGACAAGAAGGCCTGAACCATCTAATGATGCTCGACGAGCTAGACCTCATCAACGAAAGGTGAGACCAAGCCCTTGTTCGAATCCAAAACTACCAGCAAGCAGCCGCAAAGTATTATAACTCCAACATACGAAGCCGCAAGTTTAAAGAAGGAGACCTAGTCCTCCGCAAAGTTTTCCAGAACACCGCAGAGCCGAACGCAGGGAAACTAGGCGCTAAGTGGGAAGGACCATGCAGAGTGACGAAGGTGATCCGCCCGGAGGCATACGAGCTAGAAAACAAAGAAGGAAACCCCGTACCAAAGACTTGGAATGCAAAGCACCTGAAGAAATATTATCACTAGATAAACTGAATCACTGTAAAAATGAACTACGAATTGGCTTGATCCCCAATTCTGGAGTACGTAGGCAGCTTGTCTTTCGGCAAGTTCAGCTACTTTCCTTTTTAATTTTTTATGGGGGAGTGGATCCGTATACACATATACTCCCACAAAAATTTTACCCCTTGGCATACACAAACTCTTGCCTCTTGGCATACTTATCACCGTCTGTTGCTGATCACAACAAGACGATTTATCAACCATGATTCTTTCGAACATCCCAGAGTGGATAAAAGTAGCGCGCTATATAAATTTCCGGATAATATCTGAGAGGGGTAACCTGATCAGGAATGCGGGAAGCGTCAGGACGATATTCTGTTAAGCTTATCTTCAGGAGCGTCTCGTAAATTGGGAATATTACGAGGCGTCAACCGCGAGATAAGCTCGCTAAACCCAGTAAACACCATGCACGAACACTGGTTATAACACATCACGTAAACGAAATAAGCGGCCCTGGTATGAGATCATAAACTCGTTCGCTAAACTAGCAACCGAACTCTAAACCCAGCATTCGACTTTACGCTGGTCAAACAATACGAAAGGGAGAATTTTCCATAGTATACGCTGATTAGAGTGCCCAGCACAGCGCCCTTATCAAAGCAAGCCATAAAACGGCAAACCAAATAATCGTAGCGTTTTTATTGAAATATTTAAATAAAACCAGTCCGGACCAAAGACAGTTCGGAACACCATGAGAAAAACCAGGCAAAAGCCGAAAACCGGAACAAAACGAAAGCAACAAAACTAAGAATCTTGACCAAACGCCTTAACCACAGCAAGGTCAGAGATTCCAGGAAATCCATCATTGGTTCCAACCGGGTCAACCACTCCGATCGCAGCAGCCGCCGCTTCCAATGGCTCGATCTCTGACCTCGGAACAGGCTTGCTCTCGAAAGGTGGAATCAACTCAGAATCAATCTTCTCTCGAATTCGAGCAGCTACCTTTTCGAACCGACCATCTGCTCCATCCAAATCAATTTGATACCCAGACAAAGCCTTCTTCTCCTCATCCAAATTCGGAGGATCGCTGCCCTGAAGCAAAGCAATGAGTTCGAGACTACCCTGCACCTGAGCAAGATCGTCCTCTTGGGTCCTCGCTTTGAACAAAGATCCAAACAACTCCTTCAGTTCGCCTAAAAGGGCACGATGCTTAGCAACAGAGGCTTTCCGACCGTCTGTATATGCGCGCTGAATCTTTGCTTCATGCGAGGCTTTGAGGCTTTTCAGATGATTTTTCATAGCCGCAAGGTCGTCGGACTGACGCTTGACGGTGGCCTCTAGGCGAACTGACGCATGAACCGCATTATCCTTTTCCGCTCGCTGTTGGGAGAGTTGTTTCTCAAGCGACTTGACTTGTCCAGAACTTGACGCTTCTAGGTCGTTGAGCTTTCTTCGGACTGACCTAGCATCATCTTCAGCACGCTTGCGGACCCCACGGATAGCAGCATCGTACGAGCTGACACTCTTGTTGACGGAAGAGATGAACTGCAAAAAAAGAAAAACAAACAGTATCAGTAAACAAAAAGAAAGCAAACCGCCAAGTTCTTTCAAGGAACAAAGTCAGACCTTCATCCCGAAGTGGGCCATGTCCGCATATCTCTCGGACTCTTCCAAACTGTCCCAAGACGGAAGTTTAAAACCCGCATCCGCGATCGTGGAAAAACTCCTCGTGGATTGTCGGCGATTACAGACACCGCTTCAGGGAAGTCAAGTCCCTGAGAAGGATATGTGGACATATTCTCGGGAGGCTTCACCTCGAGGGAAGAACTTCTGACCGCTTGCGCGCCATCATCAGTAGGGCAGTCAGCATTTTTCCTATGCAGCGTGGGATTCTCTTTAGTCAAACCATAGACAACCCTCCGAGCCGTCGACCGACCCTCGGAAGGACGGGTCGCTTTACCCCTCGACTCCATGATCGTCTCTTTCTTCAAAGGAGTAACAAGAACTGTCGACAGGGCCAGTTTGTTAGCAGGCCACTCCAAAGGCGGAATGGCCGATCAGCCCTCGAATAATTTCGTTTCTGAAGGACAAGTAGCTGATTTCCCAAGCGAACTCGACTCTGTCAGCCCGCCTTTGTCTCTCGCTTCCCTCTCACACTTTTCTTTCTCCTTCCTCTCACGAAATGTTAACCCGGCCATGGTCGGAAAACTCAGAACAGGATATGGGTCTTTCGGAGAGCTTGGGAAAAAGCAAACGCTCGAAAAATTTCTTTGAGGACAGAAGGAGGAAAAGGGGTGAGTATATATACATGAGGGCAACCCTAAATCCAAACTCGACAAGCAACAGGATTTTCCATTATCCTAACCCGAAAAGAAATAAGAATTTCCCATTCCCAAGCCAAACCCTCTAGGAATCTCGGACACGAAAAGGAAATCCTTTCTCGACTCAATTCTGGCAGCCAACTTTTGGCTCAGCCAAAAAAAAAAAAAAAAAAAAAAAAGAGAAGAAGAAAAAGAAAAGAAAAACCAAACCGCCTTGTCCTATTGCCCAAGGCGCCGGTTTCTTATGCGCACAGCCAACTCGCCTCAAGGCATACTATCCAAGCTCTCTGTCCATCAATCCCGATAAACGCTTTAGGTAAAGCTCCTAACTTCATGACACAATTTTCCCAAGGAATTGCACTCAAAGGATGGATTGATAGATGGATATGCCTTCAACCACGAGCTACTAGCCTGGGTTAAGGTGATGTGGATCGAATGGTCTCACAAGGGGTGCAGAATTGCCCTTGATATTCCAACTCCAACTATCCTAGGATATGACTCACCTAGACAATAGAAGAAGGTTTGTTGATTGGATATGACTCACCAAGCAACAGGTTTGTTCAACGAAGAACATATGAGAATCTCTCTCAAAGGGAGTTTCGAAAACGAAAAGAGTTTGATAAAAAGTTGATTATTGTTTACAATAGTTTTGGAGATACTTATAGCAAAGGATGTTTAGGGGTTTCAAAATTAAGATAAAACTTGAATGAAAATTAAGACTTGACTCTTCAGTTGAAGAAAAGGACTCTTGACCTTCGGAATCCCTTCAGTTTGTGAATTTTATCCGTCGTTAGGACTGGGTTCCTAAATCCTTGTTCAGGCTTCCTAAAAGTTGATTCGGGAAGACCTCTCAGAATCCGAACACTTCCTTCCCGAATCCGAACACTTCCTTCCTGAATCTGGTAGTTGTGTAGATCTTCTTGAATCCGAACAGTGGCTTCCAGAATTGAGTTTTCCCATTTGCTGATTTCCTTGGACTTGATTGAGAACCATATGTTGATTGAGAACCAAAGGTGTTGATTTGATTGGCATCACTCACGTTCATGTAGTCCTTCCAGAATTTGAGCATCAGCTTCTGAATTCGTGTAGGCTTTCTAGAATCAGAACAATAGCTTCCTAACTCGTGTAGGCCTTTCGGAATTAGACCAATAGCTTCCTTAAAACGGGTTGTAACTCCTCCTGGTTCAAGCTTCTTGACCTTAAAGTCAGCCAAGTCAGCTGTTGGCTTTGGTTTCAGTTTCTTATCCTTGATGCTTTCCACGATTGTGTCACTTCAGCAAGTGGAAGCAACGGGCTGGGGGGCTAACTGTTGGGGTCAAAACCCACTCCTCGGAGATTGACGGACTATAGAACATAACATTACTACAAAAGACTTATCCGAACATCAAGTTAGGCTGCCCGATTCTCCTCCAACCAAAGCCAGGCAGCCCGATTCTCCTCCAAGCAAAGCCAAGCCGCCCGATTCTCCTCCAAGCAAGGCCAAGCCGCCACATTCTCTCCTCCACGACAAGTCAGGCCGCCACTTTCTCCTCAATGACAAGTGAGGCCGCCTGATTCTCCTCCAAGCAAGGTCAAGCCGCCAGTTTCTCTCCATGCACAATCTAGCCAGCCCGTTTCTCCCCATGCACAATCCAGCCAGCCCGTTTCTCTCCATGCACAATCCAGCCAGCCCGATTCTCTCTCAGGAATGGCCAGACCGCCAGTTTCTCCTCATAAGAAATGGGCGGTCTGGACTTCCCAAAGAAACGGGCGGGCGGAGCTAGTGAAAGAAACCGGCGGGCTGGACTCCAACGAGAAACAGGCGGACTGAGTTATACGAGAAAACGGGCTGACTGAGTTTATACGAGAAATAGGCGGGCTGAGTTTAGATAAGAAAGTGGCGGGCTGAGTTTTGAAGAAAGAAACTGGCGGGCTGAGATCAGACAAGAAATGGGCGGACTGAATTTTTATCTGAAGATCTGACCCGAAACCGCTTAGCTCGAAATACTATTCACGTACCAATCGAACCAAAGAAGGGATCCGATCTCAGTAAAAGGCCGAGACTAGGTGAACCGGAGGCAAATTGGACCGAGGCTGGACAAAGAGGCGGGCTGCTAAGGACTTGGGCCGTGGATCGGGCCCAAACCAACTAAGGTCGGCGGATGGAGAAAGGAGCAGAGTCCCACATCGCCCAGAAGTGTGTTTAACACCTTAGGTCGCCTAGTATATATAGATATGCATGTACTAGGTTGAAACTCATTCAGAATCCGAGTATAAGGGCTTTCGAATTATAAGACGCTAAGCATTTGCGAGTTTTCTTGTACTTTGGCAAAAACCACTTAATAAAATCATCTTTTTACAGTTTCGGTCCTCAAGTTCTTATAAGATAGGATTTTCGAACCCCCATTTATATAAGTTTTGATTGTGTTAGTTTTGACTCTCACACCTCGGATTAACCGGTTTAAATTCAGTCATTAATTTAAACCCGAAATCATTAATATCAATATCAACGTGAAACAATTACACATTGATGAAATCATTACTCTAATGATTGTTCCCAGTATTTGTTATCCAGTTTGCTTAGGTGTGTGACCCTATAGGATCATATGAGGCTGGCAATGAATTCACAATTCATAAGTTATAAGCGGCTTCTAGTAAAGCATTATAATTACCCAGCATCACATGATAGTTTTATTTCGACTTCACAACTATATTAGAGAGTATACATGTATGATCTCCAGGACATTCCCTTCAAGTCTCCCCGCAAAACTAAGCATTCTGCTTTTCCAACAGCAAGTTTCGATGAAGCTCGCCCCAAGACCTCTGCAAAGGTGTTGCCAAAGCGGCAAGATGCTTGTATTCGACTCTCTCGGCTAATTCGCTTCCGCAAATCTGGTGAAACATTATCCGAAAAGAAGATCTGTGATTTTTCCAGGCTGACCTTCTGCCCCGAAGCGACACAGAAGCTCTCCAAAACCCCTTTAATGACCCGCATCTGCGCAATCGAAGCTTCGGCAAACAAAATTAATTCATCCGCAAAACATATATGTGAGAGAAGCGGTCCTCCCTGGGATAATCGAATAGGTTTCAAATTTTTCTCTACTACTGCCTGGTCTCTTAAATGACAGAGTCGCTCCATGCACAGGACAAACATATAAGGGGATAAAGGGTCACCTTGACGCAAGCCTCGCAATGGTTTGAACGCCTCAGTCATTTCCCCATTCCAAAGGATTTTCATAGAGGGTCCAGAAACCCCCTGCAAGATCCATTGATCAGATAGTCCCACAGCCGCAAGCATATCTCTCAGAAAGTCCCATCTGATCCGATCATATGCCTTCTCTATATCATATTTTAACAACATCCAGCCCTTCTTTCCCTGCTTCTTCCTCATAGAGTGAATTGGTTCCTGTACCACGACCACATTGTCAGAACTTAACTGCCCAGGTATGAAGCTGGCTTGTGCCGGACTGATTAACTTTAAGATCACGCTCTTTAAACGACCAACCATAGCCTTAGTAATGATTTTAAATAAGACATTGCAGAGACTTATAGGTCTGAACTGAGTGATTCTCTCTGGTTTTCCAACTTTCAGAATAAGAACAACCAGGGCGTCGTTCGTACCAGTAGGGAGTACACCTGATTCAAAAAAGTCGAGAGCAAATCGAGTAACTGAATCCCCTACTATATCCCACCCTTTCTGGTATAACACTGGTTGGTAACCATCTGGTCTAGGGGCTTAAAACTGCCCATCCCCCTCATCGCCATCTCAATCTCTTGTGGCCAAAAAGATCGATTTAGAGCATTCTGATCCTCCATAGATAGAGTAGGAAACCCTTCCGCAGACAACAGATGTACTTGGGCTTCGACATCATGAAGCGAGTACAGCCGTTGAAAATATTCCACTGCGAGTTTCTCGAGTTCATCAGCTTCCATCAACCATCGCCCTTGCTCATCTTTCAGCATTTCGACATGATTCCTTCGTCGACGAATAATGGTTGTTGTGTGGAAATACCTCGTGTTTCTATCTCCATGAGCCAATAGCTTCTCTCTCGATTTTTGAAACCAAATCTATTCCTCTTGCTCTAAAATAACATCAAGATCCTTTAGCAGAGTTGTCTCCTTATCAAGGAGCTCATCAGACGGAGATTGATCAATAAGAGCTTGAACCTCATCCTTCAGTAGGTTGTCTTTCTGAATCTGCACATCACCGAAAACCTCCTTGTTCCATTTTGGTAACACCCTACTCAACTTATCAAGGGCTTCCCTCGTGTTAATGTTACGATTCCAGGTTGTTGACAGAAGCTCCTTGAAGCTATCATGTGTCAACCAGGCAGCTTCAAATCTGAAAGGTCGTCGTCGGGGATTACCTTTCGCCACTGGCTCCAGCTGAAGAAACAAGGGCGCATGGTCTGATGCCAGGAACGCAGATGAGTTACAGTACCTTCTTGCCATTTCAGGCGAGAATTAGTGCAACATAGAACTCTATCTAGCCTCTTAATAATTCTCTTTTTCCGTATTAGTAAAACTCAATTTCTTTATTTTTTTTTTCCTTTTCTGCTTTTTTTTATTTAAGAAAAACTAACTATAAGACGTTTAAAATGTCATAATTAGTAATTATATTCAACCAGAATCCTTGAAATTTGGCCACAGTTTAAAAAAAAAACTGATTATAGTTTTTATAATTTATAACACATATATTTTTCTTTCTTTATTGATAAAAAATGATTATAATATTTCTTTTATTTAATTAGAAAAAATAAAATTATTACATGTCAAATTTTGATTTACTCACTTGAGATATTTTATAAGTATGATCTTGTAAATCATGATAAAGCTCAGTTAGACATCATAAATATTTAAAAATTTTATAAAAATGTAATAATATTCTTCTTAATTTTAATTTTTATTGATTATATTTCTTTTTGTGTTGAAAAGCTTAAAATCCTTTTCTTTTTCAGTAAAATATTAATAAATATATTTCCTTAGTTATCTTTATAATTAACCGAGCAATAAATATATTTTGTATAAGTTAAGTTCTTTATGTAGACATCATAATATTTGCAAGCTTTTTAAAAAGTAATAATATTTTCTTAATTTTTCCTTTTATTGGGTTTTTTTTTGTTGAAACGCTCTATTTCTTAAGTAATATTTAAAATTAACCGGACAATAAATATTTTTCTATAATTTCTTCTTTAATTTAGAGATTTTATTATGTATATTTCTTTTAGTTTTCTTTTAAATTAACCGAAAATGGATATTTTTTTTATGTTTACCTTGTTTGCTTCAGAATTAAAATTCCTTTTTCCTATAATTCCCTTTTTGCTTTAGAATTTTTTCCTGTAATCTAATATTAATTTTTTCTCTATTTGACACATGTCAAAATCTTAAATAATAAAATGCCACATGGAAAAGTCTAGTTAATTACTAAATTTTGAAACCATACTTTATATAATAAGATTAGTAATTATCAAATTATCATTAGAATGATAAATCTATATTGTAAAAAATATGTTTATCTTTATTTATTTTCTCCTTTCTCCCTAATTTTTTAATAGTTGTGCTATATGAGTTATGGTACTATATATTACTTAAAATTACTTGCTCTTTGTTGTTAGCAAATTCCGGAAAAAAACTTATTTACTGCTCTCTTTTTGAGGTATCTAGGACTTGTAGACTTTTTAATGTAAATAACGCAATGTGTTTATGACTGAAAATTGGTTTAGGCCAAAATAATGTCACATTTTGCAAAGTCTGTCCTTAGCTATTGTAAACGGCTAAATAACTTCTAGTAATTATAAAATATTTGTATTACTATTATTCTAGAAATTGTATTACAAACCTATATGTAAACATTCACATCAATAATGCTAACACCTACTACGTAAATTTAACTAAATTTTCTGGTACTTTTAACATGTATGTATTGTTATCTCAATTCAGAGTTACTTTCGTTCATAAAAAAATATTTGTGACATTTGCCTAAATAATTTTGGTGGGAGTTAGTTCGAGAAGTGCCCCAAATAATAGTTGATAATTTTACTTAAATTGGTTTGCGACATTGGTGAAAGGCTGTTACGCCTTATCGTCCAATTGCCTTATAATTTAATTTAAAACCAATTATTAAATAAGTATTGGTTAAACAACGGGTCCCGCTTTAATATCTTCGCCTCCGTCGTGTTCGTCGTCATTAATTTATCTTGGGATATATCTTTCTTTCTTTAAAATGCAATCAGTCGTTTCCGTTCTCCCAGACGTTGCTTGCCAGATCCAACCGCGTGCTAGGATCAATTGGTTCCATCATTTCTATGCCAGGGAGTCTCTGGTTCTGCGGACTCCGGCATGAGACGCTTGGTTTCTCGCCTTCGATTCATTTGGTGATTCATTTGGCTCTGTGCAGTGACCACATTCAAACTCCCTGCAGAAGATTCGATGTCTCCGCTGCTGCTTCGTCTTCTTCCGTCGCGGTTAATGGCACTCCACCTAAGCATTTTGATTACGACCTGGTCATCATCCGAGTTGGTGTTGACGGCCAGTGGGCCACTAAGCTGCACGCCATTGAGAAGGTGCTTTTTTTTTCTTAACAGCTAAAGGCTAGAGTTAACGCAATTTGTGAAAATACTGGAATTATAAGTGGGGATTGTGGGTGAAGGAGGAAAATTAAGTTGTCATATTTAAGAAAAATATGCAAACCTTTCCATCAAGGAGAAACAGAGTGATAGCCATGAATTCACCTTAGGTTTTTGAAATCCCAGAATAGCAGAAGTCTCACAATCACTTGTTGGATAGTATTAGTTGCAAATCGGAGAAGGTGACGTAATTATCAGATGCTGATATAGCGACGACATGATGGTGGCCATGGTGTAATTGGAATGTAAGAAAGATAAGCAGAATCTGGAGGAGTATAGTGATGGTGGAATATGGCTGAGAATGAAGTGATGGCAGGCGAAGTATTTATAGATCGGTGTTGAGGAATGGTTAAGGGAGGTCGATTAGTGGGGATTCAATGGACTATGATTACTTGAAGCTTTGATTGTAGGTGAGTAATGCACAACCACAGCAGCTATTTCAAAGCTGAAGAAACGACTCATCATGCGGAGGATAGAGCAGCAAAGGAGGTTAAGGGAGGCTGAGCATCGACGGAGTTTTTGAGCCCGTTAGTTTTGGACTAATTTGGGCCCAACTAAAGAAACGAAATGAAAAAAACATTTCAAAGTCAGGTTGCAAAAGAAAATTTCGCGGACATTAAAGCATCTCTAATGGTTGGAACCCCAAATGGGTTATTACTTATTAATTTATTATAAATTTGGTTTTAAGAACCTTTGTTCAGATAATTTTACTTTTTGTGTTCCAATGGTAGAACCTATTAGAGGTTCTATAAAAACAACATTGCTCCACTGGTACAAATCATAAAAACACTTTCAAAGATGAAGCTTTCAATTAAATCTTGCAGAAGGTGGACTTGAATCCACTTGGAGATGAACAAAACACTTGTTGATTGTACTAAACGTAGAGAACAGCAATAATGATTAGACCAAACATAGCATTTGCTGCCACAAAACATACATTGGTTCTGAAGTAAACCAAATTGCATCATCTCTCAGTTACAAAATCCAAAGTTTTACAATGCCGATGTCATGATAAGCACTATGTGCCTAAAACAGAGACCACATAAAAAAAATCCCATATAGCAATGATTAAGAACTTAAAGCAAAGAGAGATATTAGTGAATCTCCATGAATACTAAATACAAGTAGATGAAAGTTACCTCAGTGTAGGCAGAGTTTATGGCTCGTTGTGCTTCCTCAACATCAGTATCAAACTCAAATATCGTATCCATGTGCACTATGTCATTGTCAATGGTTTTTGGCACACCAACTACAGCTACCTTCACTTTTCTTTTGCGGCACTACAATTCCAAAGCAAGAGAGAATAGTAAATTAAACTATTTCGAAAACTATAATCTAATTCACTTAAGAAGGAGAAAAGGCAAAAGCTATCTTCACAAGAAGGACATTTAGTTTCAAGTTTTAAGTAAACAACCTCATTGTGTATAGCGTTGGCGCCAACATACCTTGACAAAATTGCAGGCCTCAAATATAATTGGCTTACGTTTCCTAAAACTGTTTTCTATTTCAGAAAAAGAACATGCAAGATCCTGGTCCATACCCATGAGCAATAAGTCATATATGTATTGTAACAGCTGAGAAACTACAAATCTACAACATATGTTAAAGCTAACACTAACAAATTCACAAGGATTTTATCATACCTGCGGCCTGCGGGGTGATATTGACCTTGAACGAGAACGAGCAGGCCTACGAATTGGTGACCTGTGTATGATCATATGGATCATTCATTAACAAACAACCAACATCAATTATAAAAGCTCAAACCTCAAATACAGCGGATTTAGCTGAACCCCTGCATCATTCACAACTAGTCGTTTACTCTACTTGTCTTATTGGTCAACCAAGTACACCATTTATCACAACTGGATTCTTATTGTTGCTAACCATTATCAACAGAATCAGCAGCTAAAATATACAATTAACCCTAATCAGTTAGAAACCATTCAAAAGACCTAAAAACAATCTTACGAAGCGTCCGAGTTGAATCAAACTCAAGTTGAATCCGGAAAAACAGCATAAAGACAGCGAGACAGAGAGAGTCACCGGCGGATGTGAAGAACAGAAGCTTCAAAGTTCTTTGTCGGAGACGACGGACAACGGACGGAGACGACGTACGGAAGCTTCAGAGGCGGACATGAAGAAGAGGAGATGAAGGAAGCCGCAGAGTCAAGAAGAAAAAAAAATCGATTTCGCCGAGTTCAGAAAGAGAGAGAAAGTAAGGAAGTATTTTTTTTTTTTGTTTTAGCTTTCAGAAACTGACCGATAGAAAGTCGCCACGTAAGGGTTCTAATCAGTTCTAAAAAATTTTGGCAGAGAGTCGGTTCCAACAGTTTTAACTATTTTTGAATTATTATTCAAGTTTAGAACCCATAAACTTATGGTTAGAACTCCCCATTGGAGATCGCCTAATAGAAAACACGTGTCAAATCGAAGAAGCTGACGTGGATGTCTTGACGAGAAGAGAAAATGGGGCATTATATAATAGATAAACATGTTCATCTCTTTGTTATAAAACATTATAACATTTTTTATACTTGTTTTATGGCCTTTGCTTATCTTCAGTCTTTAGGTTTTGCTTTATTATACACCATGAAAAATGACTTGAAAATGGAGAGATAAAAATATTCAACTCACTTAGCCCATCCACAACACACACCTGATGCATTTCCCTTCAAGGAGTAGCTGGAACGCATCATTGATATCCTCGAATTTCATCTCATGTGTCACAAATTTATCCAACTCAAGCTCCTTGCTCATGTAACGTTTAAGAAGAATAGGAATATGTGACTTGGGCTTTAAACTACCAAACAACGAACCCACCAGAGTCTTTCCATTGTGAAGAACATCGGACGAGTGTAAACAAATTTGTGAACCCGGCTTGTCCACCCCTAAAGTTATTGTCTTTCCCCATCCCTAAACGTTGAGCGTACCAAGAAGTTAAAATATCTGAATCTTCTACTACGGTTCTAGGAGTAAATCAGTGCAAGTGTGCAACCATACCTTTCTGCAGCAAGCATAAGCTTCTTGGACCAAAGAACTGCTTCCAACACATTCGAAGCAATAATCTGCTCCCCCACCAGTTATCTCATTGATCACCTAAACGCAAAGAGATATAATATTTTGATGGTTATCTATCTGTTTCCATTGACGTAAATGTTAAGTATCATTACCTGGCTCACACTATCGCATGTCGTCGAGTTTACAAACTCAGTTATTCCAAATTTTTGGCCTACAAAAACAGGAATGTATGATAAATTTACTATATAAAAAAATAATGATTTAAAAGACTTTACTAAGATAACCATATGATTAAGAAAAATTACTAACCAACTTGGAATTTAGCAGAATTTATATCTACACCAATGATTCGAGAGGCACCACAAAGTCTCGCACCCTCAGCAACCTAAAAATGTACAAAACCCTAACCAATTTCAGCAATACAAAATCAAAATAACTCATCACTAAAGAATACGATTTTACCGCTAGCCCAATAGAACCAAGTCCAAAAATCACAACAGTTGATCCTTTTTCAACTTGGGCAGTCTTCCAAGCAGCACCAACACCTAAAGAAATATCAATGCGTTTCATTAGAAATCAAAGAAAGTACCAAATCTTTCTTATAATTTCATTGACATACCAGTGGAGACTCCACAGCTGAGGAGGCAAGCACGGCTAGGAGGAATAGAAGAATCGATCTTAACAATGTTAGCAACATCAAGAACTGTGTATTCGCTGAAGCTGGAGACATTTAAGAAATGGAACAGAATGTTGCCATCGAGGTCAGTAAATCTACTGGAGTTTTCATATCTTGGCATCCATGGTGATAACTTGAAGGGAAATCTGCTGCATAAGTTGCTTCTGTGAGATTTGCAGTCAGCACAGTCACCGCAGTCCGACATGAACGTTGGCAGTACCGTGTCTCCTTCTGCTACTTCTTTCACGTTTTCACCCACACTCTCCACAACTCTGCTTAATCACATTTCACTTACATCAATATCTTAAATAAAAGGTGATTTTTAAAAGCCTTTGAAGCATAACATTGGAAAAATTGGTTTATGCATTTTAATCCATTTGAGAATCGAGCCAAAAATATTTATATCATCAGATCACTGGTTCTTTAGACGTGTCAAAATCTTGTTGATATTTTTTTGTAGTGATATTTCCTCTATTTTTATTTCAGATCGAATTTGGGTAGATTTGAGTAAACTAGAACTAATGGCCTGCTAAAAACCACTTGGCTAGGGAATTCTTGTTATGCTTCCTTATACTATTTAATGCTACTGCTTTAGATGATACCAGTGGAGACCATAGAATGTTGAATAATTATATTTAAACATATAAAATATTTATTCATACATACTATATCTATATTGATAAATTATGATTATAATATTTTAAAAATTTTTAATTATAAGTACTAAATTTTATTTTTATTTGTTATTTAGATAGTAATAGAGAATTAAAATAATGGTAAATATTCGTCTTTTAAATATCAAAACTCACACTTTGATATAAAATAAATTTTAATATTATTTAGAAAAATAAATAAACTATATAAAACTATTTAAGAATTTCTAAATATTTTAGGATTCAATGCTCTATAAGAAAACTTCATATGAAATGAAAGAATAGAGGTGATATTTGCCCAAAAGATAAAGAAAAAGAGGTGATAAACATTTGGAGGGTACCTGCCGTTTTTATATACCATATTAAATTATTTAAAAAATGTTGATTAACTGATGAAAAACATTATATTTTACTAAAATTTCTACCAGTTAAACTATTCGTTGTTGTTTCAGTTCTACCAATCATTAAGCTTTTCTAAAAGTATAATGATTTATGGTATTTGACATAACAGATTAACTGACGATTTATGGTATTTGACATAATAGATTGACTGATGACATAATATGATGGTATTTTCTGGGTAATGATTATTTTCGAAGTTGTTAATGTATCATTGTCGCATTTATTTTACAAAAAAATGACATGACATTTGAAAAATTATGACTTGACAAAGCTAATTGTGATATGAAAAATTTCATTTATATAGGTTACATTTTTTATATATTTCTAAAATAGGGTTATAGTTCATATATTTCATAATTAGAATAATAATATATGTCACCACTAGTAACACTTTTAAAATAATATAATTACAAATGTAGCATATTTTCTAAATGAATATAGGAAACAAATGAAACCAATTTTTTTATAAATATTATAATTTTGTCAGAAATAAATTATAAATGTTTCTTAAAAAATACAAAACCAGGACAATACTGATTAACAGTCAAAATTTAGTGGATAGTTACATGTTTTTTTTTAACACTGAAAGGATAGTTACATGTTTAAAATTATAATTTAGATTCATTAATCAGTGTAAGGAAATAATTAGCGAAGTTTCTAAATTATTGAGTTTAATCGCAATAAAGTACGTTTGTCGAGCGACTGACTGTTGTTTCACCGTTTCATTTATTAAAAAAAACAAAAAAAAACAAATTTATACATTTTAATATATACATATATAAAATGAATATATGTAGTCATTAAATATAAGTATAATGTAAAATTTTTTATAATTTCTAGAAGATAAACACTTAATTATTATTAAAATTAAATTCAACCTAGATAATATAAGATTGAAAAATTCATAAACCTAATAAAAAAATAAAAATAACTAGTTTTATGATTGTATTAGATTTTAGAAATTTGAGGAAACTAAAGTCCAAATTAGTGTACAATACATGATAAATTATAAAAGTATATGATGGAATATAACATTTATAAGAAAAATTTATATAATAATATCCTAAATACTTTAAATAACGTAAACTTATAAATTTGCTACATCAACAATTTCTGTAATAATATAAATAAGTTGCTATTCTGATATTTAAATGCGTTGAATTATTATTTTTAAATTGATTTTATTTATGACAAACTTATTTAAACTTATTTGAAATACGTATAACCATTATTTATGACAAACTTATTTCTAAATGGATTTTTTTTTGTAATAAAAATACATATATAATTTTGTTATGTCAGTTTGGATTTGTTTTTTTGTTCAACATTTACTCATAATTCCCTAATTTCTGGGAGTCATGTTCTTAAATTGTAGTCAGTGGTGCTAAATTTGTTAAATTTTTATGTTGAGGAAAGATATCTCTGAGTTATTAATCGTCTTTCACAAAATGGATATTTGTAATTGTCTTTTTGGAAATCTGAACCAAAAAAATGTATAGTCTGATTATCTGTATTTTATTCTTTATCTCATTTTTTCATGTTGAATGTTGAAACAGTTTCTATCATATAGTATTAAATTTGGCTTTTGTAATTTCAAATGTATAACTATGATACTTTGCAACTACAAAAAACAAAACAGTTTGGTTTGATTGGGTTTTGGGGTAAAGTTTTCTCCATGAGTTTTCAAATCCTTTTAGTCTATTCTAGCTAGATGCACAAAAACATCTATGATTGCTTAATGCATACGATTATATATAAAATTATATAATTTTTCATGTTTGCGTTAATTGATTAGCGATAATAGATGTACACATCTTTATCCCAGTCAACGGAAGTTTCGTAACGTTAGCAACCTAAAAAGTCCAAAACAATCGCATTGGAGGTTTGAAATGAAGCACCGGATGGACTGACATGAGAAAATTCTTTAATTTCGGCATTGTATTACAAACTGATGAATAAAAAGGACGGACAAACTGCAACAGGATTGCTGATTTTTGTTTGTTTGCATTTGATTATTTTTTGCAACAAACAAAAAAAAAGTTTCTGTTTATTTTGGAATCTAACGCTCATAAAAATATCTGTTTATGCACTATATTGAAATCTAATATATCTGTTTATGCAGTATATGCAAAAAAGAAAGTCAAGAAAGAAAGTATATTCAATAAAATATCTAAAAGAGGTTAGAAGATGATAAAAATGGAATATATTCACTAACCCTATTGCTTCGTGGCCTAGAATCCTGGGGAAGCAAGCTGGAGGGACCTGCGTAAACAGCCAATGACAAAATATTTTTGAATCTGACTGATAAGTAGCAACGACCAAAATATATAAATCCGATTTTATAGAATAATACTCAATAAATTTTGCGTTTTAAGTCGTCTCTGTTATTGGCAAAACAAAAAGATATATGGTAATATTGAACACTGGAATTTGTATTGTTTCTCTTACCAAATGAACTAGTATATTTATTTTACCAAAAAAAAAGTAGTATATTTTGGATGCCGAAGTTAACGTAAATAATTATAAATTATTTCTTATTTTCTTCCGTCATTTGGATCCTGAGACTAGTATTTAGGGTTTGACTGGTTTAAACGCGGCAGTTGCGGTTGCGGTTGCCGGAGTTTGCTGAAGCGGGTTGTTACGGTTAATAGCGTTTTCTAGCGATTTATATGACTGGTATAACAGTTAAAAATTGTTGCGTTTACGGATCATTTTTGACTGGTTTACCGGCGGGTGCAAAAACAAATTAACTAAAAAAATAGTGAAATAAGCAAATTTTATCATTACTAATATACATATATATATTATCATAAAATTTAAATTAAAATAAGAATATTTTATAATTATTAAAAACATAAAAAATATTTATTATAATAAAAATATAAAAAATAACTCAATCAACATAAATAATAAACAACAAATAATTAAAATAATTAAATTTATTATATATTAACAGATATATATATATATATATATACTAACATGAAATAGTTGGTTAATATATATATGAACAGATTAATTTAGAGTTTTTAAATATTAATTTAGAGCTTTTTGTTGTGTTTGCGGATAATTTTTAACTGGTTTAGTGGGTGCAAAAACAAATTAGCAAAATATTTTTGAAATATTTTTTATAATTATTAGAATTGTAAAAAATTATATGATTATAATAATGTAAAAATAACTCAATCAACATAAATAATAAGACAATAAATGATAATTAAAAACAAATAAATTTATGATATATTAATATATATATTATATATCTGAGAATATATATATATATATATGAGTATATTAGTTTAGAGTTTTTTATATTAATTTACAGTTTAATGTTAATTTTTTTTCATTTTTTTTCCAGCCGCAAACGTCCACAACCGCAAACGCTGGCTGGAAAAAGCTTTTCAAAACTTCTGATTTTTAGCGTCAAAAATGGTAGAAAATGGTTTAAAACGTTTTGTATGATTGGTATCAACCGCTATGAACCGCTTTGAGCCGCAAACGCAGTGGCAAAACCAATGAAGCTCTTAATCAATATCTCGGATCTACCTAAAATCATATAGTAACGGAACCAACTTCATCAAGTAAGGGTAAACGCCAAATTTCTTTTCTTTTATGTTCAATGGTTTTGTATAAACTTTTTTCTAAAGGTAATATATCAAAGTTAAATTTTAAGGAATATAATAGCTAAAATACAAATCATGGAAAAGAAGAAGAAAGAGTGTACTTGGAGTTTCCAGAAGGTGATGTCACTGTGACATAGAGCTGTGCAAATGATTCGGATCCGAACCTCGTAAGACTGCGGCGGTGCAACCATGATTTCTTCCATCACCAGCGGCTCTCCGGCCTTCCTACTAATCGCCGCTGCCATAAGAAACATAAAGTCAACGCCGGTCAATGAAACAGACTCATGGTGATGGAGGAGCTTTCCTCTTCACTAACCTTTGCAACGGATCGGTTTAAGTGAAGACTTGTGGCCGGAGGACTTGCCGTTTTCCATCTCAATTCCTGTTTTTTTTTTTTTTTCTTTCTCCTTCTGAGAGTCGCAGTTTGCAAGCGCCTTGCTCTATGTGTATATATAGACTTGTATAGATTTATTAACATTTTTGTCGTCTGATATTTAATATGTTTCTGTGTTTGTATTTTTCTGCGTTAGGTGCATTTGAAACTTCCTCTATACACACACCAGATGAGAATTACCTGTCTTTTATAATTTTATTTTTAATTTATTTTAGAGCAATACCATTGTGTGGTAATAAAATACTTCAAAATTAAATGATAGAATCTGACAACTTTTAAATATTAATTTAACTAAGGATTTAACAATATAACCCTTAACTTTCTGTTTCTTTCTATCTATTTACTTCACAACCAAAGAAGAAAAACTTTAAATATTTTTTTTTCGACAAAAGCAATTTCATTCATATCAAACTTGGATTACAAAGTCAAATACAGAACTTTGAAGAACAAATTATTACATTAACAGATAAATGCGCCATATTCTGAAGTTGATACCACAAAAAAGTGAATTTGACGATGCTTTACGTAACAAAGCCTTACTCGCTAACGGAATACTAAACCCGTTATTTTCCTTTTTTGTATTCGATCTTCCTCTAATGCAAAGTGTGGGAGTGTCTAGCTTTTCTTGGCTAATACTCTTAGATGCACACTGCATGACTAAAACCATTGTTTTTGACATAAGTTCTGAAGCTTCGACAAACTGATACCAACACTTCCGTATCAGAGTCATTGGACAAAAGAATGACTTTGAGTTCCTCCTCTTTGCATTCAGCATTTGAACTCGCTTTTGACAAAAGACCTTGGTTTCCTCTTGCATTCTATAAATTCTGCAAATCCACATCTTGAAGATTCTGAAAGGTCTTCTCTCCTTTAGTTGTTGCTTTAGTGAAAAGGTCCTATGCAAACCAAAATCTGTGGAGTATGTGTTCAACGATAACAGGTTTCGGAAAACCAGCAATGAAAGAAGATAATTCTCCATTGAACACCACCATTCCAGAAAGATTATTATCTTCTCTTCACAGACCCTAAACCGCTTATGATGTAAGATCAGGAGTCCACCTAGCCTTACTCCACACGGAATCAAAGGTGTAAGAGACTGAGTGATTCCACACACAGAAACGAACACAAAGGCTTGAGTCCACAAGCCGGGAATGAACAGGAAGGCCTGATTCCCCAAGCGATCTTGGTAAAGGATGGATCGAGAGCACCACAGAGATTGTGAAAGGATCTCTGATACAGCAATACACACTCAGACTTTGGAGATTCCACGCCAAAGAACAGAGCAGACAAGTTCTTTCAAGGTTACGCTTGAAAAGAAGAAAACATAAGAAGTTTATTAATTCATTGATAAAAGGTGATTTACAATAGGTACGAAAGTGAGCTTATATAAGGGCTCATTTACAATGAAATAACCTAAAGAAGTAAACAAATCATAGCAGTTAATGAGGAATAAATCCGTTGGAGAGATATGTGCAACTTGGAGGCGGAGATGGAAAGAAGATGAAGCAAGAATGGGCAAGAGAGAATCCGACTGATTCTCTGGTTGCTGGTGCAGCTAAGGACGTCTCTTGAGGCTTCTTTAAGGTTGAGATTGTCTCCTGGTCGCCAAATATACGTTTGAAGCCTCATAAACTCGGAAAACTCCAAATATGGCAAGTGTAGGATCCTCCGTCTTGGAAACTCGATATCTTTCAAACCAAAATAGATATTGGCATGAAACCAATTCTAGAAGAACCGGAATTGAGTCAAGATTCCAGACCAAGTCGGTTTGTAACCCAATTTCTCTTGGTTTGGTCGGAGTGACTCGAAGAGTGATCGGAGGTCTTCATGTGAACCAATTAGCTTCCGGATGGGTTTAAGACAAGTGAACCAATTTGCCTCGTTAAAACCTTTCCTGGAAAACCCATTGGGAAAAAACCAAGGATAAGGGAAAAGAGTACAAATGGTCACAGCCCACTGGTAAGCCTTGGTTTCTTGTTCAGGCCCAACAAGCGTAAGTTGGCCTCTCTCGGATCTCTTGCAAGTCCATCGACTTGTGAGCTGCATAACTTCTTCATGCGGAAAGATTTTGGGTCGATTCTTTCTCTCAGGGCTTCTATGATGAGTTAAGTTTCTGGAAAATCTTTAATGGTAGCTTAAATCCTTATGATCCGTCCTGTGTGCTCGAATCAATGGACCTATGTCGCGGATGAGCTCTAGTTGGCCTTCTCCAAGGGTCTTGGTCAGCTTGTGTGCGTGTTCTCCCTGCTCCTTAGCTGTTGATGACTTGATTTCCTCATCATTCTCTCCATCTTGAAAAGGTTTCGACCTCGAAACTATATGACCTGCATCAATAGAAAGAAAGTTAGCTTTCATTCTCCTTTGAGAGTTTAGGGCCTTACCTTGATAGGTTTGAGGTATGGTCTCGTTTGACACGTCTGGTGGTTCTCCCTTGAGCAAGTATGAAGGTACAGCTCCTCTTCTCTTGCATGGTTCATTACGTTCTCCTTTTGGGGCATTGATCATAATGAACACACTTCTTCTTTTAGCCGGAACTTGGCTAGATGACAAGTTCTCTTCATGCGAGTTTTCTATTCGCCTTTCCTCTTGTGTTCCTGCATCCAAATCAACTCTCTTGGCAAGGAACAAGTGTATTATGGATTCTTTTTGATAGTATAAATTTGTTGAATCAACTTCCTTAGCACTTATTTTAGCAAAGTCTTCTTCAACATATGATTTTAAACTAATTCTTTCCTCATGTTCTCCTATGTGTAATAGCTTTTTCAAAACAAATGATACATCATGAGAGATAAGTGGGGTTAAAACAAGACTTAGCTGTTCAGTACTTTCAGTGCTCATAAATGGATCTGGCGGTTTTTCCTTGAAACTGTCCTCTCCACTAGGACTTTGAGCTTCCTCGGTTCTGAATGTAATAGCTATGGCCGGTTCTATTTTACACTACAAGAAATTTAACTATTAATAGCATTAAAGGATAGCGTTTTGGCCATGAATGCTATCTTTATATAACACTCGGTTTAAGATAGCGTTTAAAAATTTACAAATGCTATCTTATGTATAGCGCCTAAATTTTTTTAATGACCGCCTCTTTTTTTACAAGGGCGCTAACTTTTCCGCGTTAAAATTTTCTAAGTGCGGAAAAGAGTTAAAAAACCAACAAAATTATCATTTTTTCACGAATGGATTAAAAAAAACACAGAGAAAGAAAAAAACTTAGGTTTTGGATCTTCTTCTCGGATCTCGACTTGGAACGAGGAGAAGAAAGCTCTCATGGTGACCTCCTCTCTCTCGGATTATCTAGATCCAAGCCCCTATCCCGTCCAGAACAGTTCCCGACATTGGCGACGGACCTCCAATGAATGGCGATGAAGCTCTAGAAGAACCGCTGAAGCTCGACATCAGATCTAGATTTGCTGGTCTTGTCCTCATTTTCTCCAGCCATTCCTCTGATTCAAGGCTGCTTCATCGCGTGAGAACAAACTAGGGTTCTTCACTTCGTCATTTTCTCTGTCCCCGCCATCGACCCGAGTCTCTTCTCTCTTTAAGCCGCAAAGCTTCGCCACCTAAGCCGGAACTCGTCTATTGGTGTTTGGGTTTCTGGGTAAATAAATTACTTTCACTATTCTTGTCCTCAAATTTCGTTTTGATTTTGATTCAAATCTGAAATTATTCTCGTTTCTCTGCTGCTTGTGATAGTTCTTCTTCATTTTTTGATGCTTGATTTCATGGAAGTTCATCGGAGGGATCTCTAAAACCACGGTACAGTACGGTAATCTTTTTTCGAGTTTCAGATTCGATTTCTACTCAAGGTAACGCCTTGTTAAGAACAATCTTAATTATTCCTGCTGTAGTTATTGGTGTATCAGTTCCTTACTTCATCAGCTATCTCTTCTCCCACAAAATCTTAAACTATTCCAGCTGTAGTTATTGGTGTCTCACTTGAAATGCCTTAATCAATCATATCTTGAGAAACTGAAATTTGAGTGATTAGTGCTATTCCATGAATTTGAATCTCGCTATTTAGCAGCATATATAAACAGGTTTTAAAGTTTTTAGACAGGGCTAATTTAGCATTATAATTCACGTAGAGTATACTTGTTGTTATGTTAAACAGCGGAAGATCTTTTGCTTTTACTTCTGTAATAGTTTGTGTTGTTAGCTGCCTGCCACTTACATCTCGTGATATGATGCGTCCTTTTGAATAATCTTGATGGTGTCATATAACTCTCATTGGAAATGACACATTTCCTTGTTGTACGTTTTCAGCGTATTGTGTTGTGGCGAAAGATTCGCTTAGCAAGCAAATATCGATTGCATATCTGGAGCTTGTGAAAGCTGATTTCACGAAGAGATATGGAGGTGGGAAAGCAAGTACGTCTATAGCCAAAAGTCTGAACAAGGAATTCGGTACTTAGCTTTAAATATTTTGAGGACTATAATCAATAACAAGCGAGAGATATGTGCTTGACTCAAACTGATAACGAAAACTGCAGGCCGGTAATGAAAGAACACATGAAGTATATCGTTGAGCATATGAGATTGAAAAACTAAGAAAAATCAAAGCTCAAGTTTCAGAAGTTAAAAGCATAATGTTGAAAAATATTGACGAGGTAATGCTCTTCATTATTGTGGCTTTTTTATAGCACACTTAGACAAACCAATCATTCTAGTGTGCTTTTACAATGAAAAATTTTGTATGTCACCATGTCCCCTTAAAAGGTGAGACAAAAGCCCCTATTTGCTTGTTTGTAGTTTATGCATTTGTTTTGTTATCTTTTATCTCTATTTGATGATTGCTCGTGTTCCTTGTGTGGTATAGGGAGCAAAATCTAATCGCTGTTGTTTGAGATTTCTTTATTTGACTGCAGGATAAAAGCTATTCGATCAGTGTTCAACAGCGTTCAACAGAGGTGATCCATTCGGTGCTGCTACAAAGTATTGGCCTTGGGAAGATGGTACCAACTCTGTAGCTATGGCTAAGAGAAGAAGTACAAAGAGAAGTACTGTGAAAGGAGTATCTAGAAAGGAGTGGTAGAGTTAGAGCTGCTTGTTCTAGTATTGTCATTGTGGTGAAGTTGTTTATGATCCAAGTCTTGTATTTGATATTATGTAATTGGTTTCCATTTTTATAAATAAAATAAATCTTTTTCTATTTAATGTATTCATAAATATAAAATCTCTGAATTATGAAAACAAATTATATAAAATGAATTCTATATTAAATATATAGAAACAATTAAATATTGTTGTTATATAGCTAATTAATAACAACAAATAAATGCTATTGTAACTAAATCTGTAGCAGAATAAAAACGCTATCTTAAACATGGAAACCATAGCATTTACAAAAAACGCTATCACAAATGCCAGACTTTTTATCGCGGGCGATGACATAGCGTTTACTTACACGCTATCGTATCATTAGATAGCGTTTTTCGGATGCTATTAATACGCGTTTTTCTTGTAGTGTTAGCTCCTTGATTCTCTGATGGTTTAAATTAGGCATGCTCCATTCTGTTCTTTACAAATTCCTTTGCTTTCCACTCTGTCTCAAAGTTTGTACCTGCATATAATCCTGATGGCAAGAACAAGTGCATTATATCTGATCTTGGGATAGTAAGAATAAACCGAGTGAGACTTGTTCTCACTTTGTTAACCTCAGCAAGTTGTATAAGGATTTGGATCTTTTCTTCTTTATCCATCTTCTCTAATCCTGTATGAAATCCTTTTGACAAAGACAAGTGTAATATACTAGAATTTGAATTTAACAAATCAGACTTAACAAAACTATCACTTGTATGAGACAATTCAGTTTTCTCTTCTAGTAATTTTATTTTCCTTAAGGGACAAGTCACAGCATAATGACCCTTCTTGTGACATCTATAGCAAATTATTTCAAATAATTCTGAAAGTTTAGAAAACTTACAGTGCTCTACTTTTTGTTCACACTTGCTGCTTAGCTCCAGTTTGAGCTCATCGTTTTGAGTTTGCTCAACAAGTGAATTGCCCTCATGTGTAACCTCTTTATCTTCAGTTATCTTGGGACAAACGGTTGTTCTCCCTGGTGCATTGGGCGTAGCCTGAGGTTGTGGAAGGTGCACTTCTGGTTCTTCTTCATTGAGCTGCACGGATTGATCTTTTTCTTGAGCTGGTGATTCCTCTAGCTCCACTTGTTTACTTTGCACACCTGAAATGGTTTCAACATCCTTTGGCAAAGACAAGTGTGTTATGCTAGCATTTGGGGTTTTAAAATCTGCTTCAACAATCCTATCACACTCGTTGGTTTCCTTTTCATTCAGCTCTATGTGCATTGATCTTTTAGTTGGACAGTCTCTAGCAATGTGTCCAATGTTTTGACATTTATAAAAGATCATCTTAGATAAATTCAGAGTACTAGATGACTTATCTTTTAATTTCTTATCAAGTGATTATAGCTTGGTGGAACTTGGTTCAGCTGGAATCGTCTTCAAGCTTGCTCTGCTTGTTTACTTGCGTATCTCCACAAGTAGCTAGCTTATGTCCTTCTTTGGTACATATACCTTTCTCAGCATCCTCTGACTCGATCTTCAGCCTTATTCTATCAAGAAATCGACAAAGATCTTGGTGAGTTGTGAGGGTACTTACCTTAGTGTGATTGCTCTTAGTGACTGCAGTTCTTTGATTTTTATTTTGTTTTGGCACTAAGGCTGGCTTCTCTCCTGGTACTGGACGTCTCTTATTGTTCGGACTTAACTTCGGATGAAGTTCCTTTAGCGAGTTTCTTTTGCTTACTTGCACAACAAGATCTTTGCTCTTTGAACTCTTTGTTGTTGAAACTCTCCTCCATGGCTCGTTCTTAGCCAAGTATTCCCTGTCTTTACACTTATAGCTCATCAGTTCTAAGGGATTATTGTTTGGAACAGAATACTTACCTTGGGGCTGGGTGAAGTATGGGTTTGTTTTCCTCGGCTGACATAGGCTGTGAGGTGCAAATTCCTTCCTCATGCTATCCTTCAGCTGTTCCCAATATCTTATGGTTGGTTCTTCTCGGTATGATCTGTAATCCATCTTTTGGTTCCACCATCTTTTAGCCTCTCCTTCGAGTTTAGCTATGCAATAGGGAAGCCTTCTGCTCATGGGGGTGGAGTGGTATTTAAAATACTCATCCAAGCTCTTTTCCCACTGGAAATAGTCTCTCCTTTCTCCTGAAAACGAATAAACACAAGGTCCATCAGCTATCTTATATTTGTAATCACTTCTTACCTCATGTTGAAGCTTGCGTGGGGGTGTAGGAGGTGAAGTAATGGTGGCGGTCTAGGGGCTCTTCCAACTCTCTCCGGTTGGTTTCATCTTCATAGTCTACTTGGGAGCTTTCTTCTTCTTCTACTTCTTCATACCACCGTTTTTGTTGTTACTAGCAGTCTCGGTTATGGTCTGGCGGTTCAGGCTCAGGTTCTTCTATGCCTGGTTCATGGTCATAATCATCTTCACTATCAGTCCAAAACTCAGCTAGGTAATGATCCTCCTCATCGTACATGGTGTAGTCTGAGTCAATTTCTTCTTCCATGACTTAATCCTGAAACAATAACTTCTCACAAGACCAAGTGTAAAATATGGGTTTCTTTTTACTAACCAAACGAATACAAAGTTCAAACAACCGCTTTATCAACTTAAGCAATTTTCCTTTCTCTGCACACGCCTCTAAAATATGCAAGACAAAGAATATAATTATCAAATCATGCAATGCAACAAATATGGCAAGAATATTATAATGCACACGATTCTTTTACCTTTTTTTTTGTTTAATGGAAATATGCCTAACGCTAATGCAAAGATGCTTAACCCTAATGCAGCAGCCGTGAATGCAACAAGACAGAGTTGCACGAGGATGATATGATTAGGATATGCACGACTAAATCCAAACAGATGCAATGGATGATATGATTTTCGTTTTGGAATAATGATGCAAACAGAATAATTAAAATAAGCTTGTAAAACGTGATGATGCAAGAAAGAAACAAAGTAAACAAGAGTAAACAAAAATAGACGCAACTTTTATGGGTTTTAGATTTATAAAACGAAATCAACAAAGCAAAAAAAGTTTTTATGGTTTTTATCTTAAAAGCAAAATGAAACAAACGATTTAAACTAAACAAAAACAGATTGCAAAGAAATAACAAAAACAGATTAATTGATAGAAGGGATAGAAAACCAAAGGTAGGAACCTTTGGCTCTGATACCAAAAATGATGGAAGATCAGGAGTCCACCTAGCCTTACTCCACACGGAATCAAAGGTGTAAGAGACAGAGTGATTCTACACACAGCAACGAACACAAAGGCTTGAGTCCACAAGCCGGGAATGAACAGGAAGGCTTGATTCCCCAAGCGATCTTGGTCAAAGATGGACCGAGAGCACCACAGAGATTGTGAAAGGATCTCTGATACAGCAATACACACTCAGACTTTGGAGATTCCACGCCAAAGAACAGAGCAGACAAGTTCTTTCAAGGTTACGCTTGAAAAGAAGAAAACATAAGAAGTTTATTAATTCATTGATAAAAGGTGATTTACAATAGGTACGAAAGTGAGCTTATATAAGGGCTCATTTACAATGAAATAACCTAAAGAAGTCAACAAATCGTAGCAGTTAATGAGGAATAAATCCGTTGGAGAGATATGTGCAACTTGGAGGCGGAGATGGAAAGAAGATGAAGCAAGAATGGGCAAGAGAGAATCAGACTGATTCTCTGGTTGCTGGTGCATCTAAGGACGTCTCTTGAGGCTTCTGTAAGGTTGAGATTGTCTCCTGGTCGCCAAATATACGTTTGAAGCCTCATAAACTCGGAAAGCTCCAAATAAGGCAAGTGTAGGATCCTCCGTCTTGGAAACTCGATATCTTTCAAACCAAAATATATATTGGCATGAAACCAATTCGAGAAGAACCGGAATCGAGTCAAGATGCCAGACCAAGTCGGTTTGTAACCCAATTCCTCTTGGTTTGGTCGGAGTAACTCGAAGAGTGATCGGAGGTCTTCATGTGAACCAATTAGCTTTCGGATGGGTTTAAGACAAGTGAACCAATTTGCCTCGTTAAAACCTTTCATGGAAAACTGATGAGGACATACCAGCTGAACCGGACCAAACCAAGCAAGAACCAGACCAAGCTACACAAGAACAAGAACCGGATGTGCCCATTGTATTCGAAGGTGCCATGACAAGAAGCCGAGCAAGGATCCTTCAACACAAGTATAATCAAAGCATGCAACGAATGATGGACCAGCTGGATCAACCATCATTGGAACAAGAAGCCACAACGAGCATGCCAAACAATGGGAAGATATTTCAAGCTTGGACCGACATGGAAGATATCATCAAGAAGTCAGAAGTAACTCGCATCAAAGAGGAACGCTGGCCTCTACTCAACACCAAAGCTCAATCTACCATTCTCATCATCTCAACCGAGCTGCAAGGTAAGTAGGTGAGTGTTTCAATTCGATATCCATGTGTTTGTTTATTTTGCAGGTCTAGGACTTAGTTTATTTTCGTTTAGTTCTTTCTTTTGCCAATCGAACACTAGTTTCCTTATTTGGTTTAATGAGCTCACATGTTAGACGCTCTGCTGTTTTGCTTTCAAAGTTCTTGTTGTTTTTGAGTCAGTTTGTAGTTTTCTTTCTTATTAGAGTCGAACCCTAGAAGGTTCAAACTGATGGACTATTAATAAAGTCCCACACACAGCTTTGTAGCCTCAAATTTTGCCTAATCAATGAACAAGAACTTTCTTCAAGAATACCCTAAGCTAAGCGCCGCTTGCTTTTCTCTCTAGCCTAGTCGGAGACCAGAGCCTCCTAGTCCAGAGATTCGTGTTGTACCAAAGGCCTTACACAGCCTTTGTGGTGCACTTCACTCCATCGTTTCATCCTTGTTGCCGGATCCTTTGAAGAGTAGCTTTTCAAACCGATCCAAACCCTTGTTGCGTGGTCTTCAAGACTGATTCCCTAGCCTTACAAGCCTGTGATAGCCGGTGCTTGTATCAGTTTTTGGTATCAGAGCTGAAGTTCCTATTCAAAAACCCATTGGGACAAAACCAAGGATAAGGAAAAAGAGTACAAATGGTCACAGCCCACTTGTAAGCGTTGGTTTCTTGTTCAGGCCCAACAAGCGTAAGTTGGCCTCTCTCGGATCTCTTGCAAGTCCATAGACTTGTGAGCTGCATAACTTCTTCATGCGGAAAGCTTTTGGGTCGATTCTTTCTCTCAGTGCTTCTATAATGAGTTACGTTTCTGGAAAATCTTGAATTGTAGCTTAACTCCTTATGATCCGTCCTGTGTGCTCGAATCAATGGACCTATGTCGCGGATGAGCTCTAGTTGGCCTTCTCCAAGGGTCTTGGTCAGCTTGTGTGCGTGTTCTCCCTTCTCCTTGGCTGATGATGACTTGATGTCCTCATCAGCTTAGCAATATTGTAACAACACCAGCAGAGAATGGGCACTATCTTCATATACAGAGAAAACCCAATGATAGCGAGAAGGTTCAGATTTATCGCACGAAAACCTACCTCTGACTGTAAAATAATAGATGCACTGTCAACACCAACAATGATGTCTTGCAATCGGCAGTGGATTTTATCCATCTCCATTGACGACAGTTTGCAAAAGCACCAAAGAGAAATCAAAGGAGTGTTGAAATTCCAAGGCCGTTTACGAAATCTGAATCGATGTGAACTGTATTGTACCCACCAACCGTTAGAGACTTCACTCAACGGACCATAACCGGCAGATGTGATCCACTGAAATTGCAAATCCACCGCCGGACCAACACTCTTGAAGAAGAGAAAAGAGAATTCAAATATGTAGAGAACATCATATATCAACAGAGAAATGGAAACCATGAAGGAAACCATGAATCTTAATCAAATCTAAGAAAGTAAAGATAAAAGAAGAAAGAAAGAGTACGGCCGACGTCGGAGTCGACGCCGGCCGAAGGGATTGTGATTGAAACGGTGTCTTAGATCTTATCGCACTTTTAATCGCCTTTAGAGAGAAAATTATATTTATCTTATATCACCAATTAGCCAAAGCAGTTTTAAACTTTTGGGAAGTATGTACGCACCATACGTGGAGAAAGTCTTTGTGTACAGGCCTAAGGGAGGAAGGGGACAACCCTTGTTTGGGAAGGTGATGCTTAAGCATTCCCTCATTCCAGGCCTTTTTCTGGGAAACAATGAAAAGGTTTGTGTTTACGTCGATGGTCGCCACCTTTTCTGCAAAAGGTTCGAGAATCCGAAGACCAAAACCGCAGCCGCCGCAAGTGATAGCCTCAGTGATGGTGGAAGCCACCACGGTGGAGATGAGGGATCGGATCAGTAATGAACTTGGTGAACGGTGAATTAAACCCCTCTGACCAGCCAAGTTATGAATCTATGTTTCTGGAATAAACCTGTTGTTGTTTTCAATTTAATGAATAAAGGAATGATCATCAGATCATGTGAGAAAGGATGTGAACTGTAACATCAGTTCGGAGATGTTCTTATAATATATTTATAAAAAAAAACTTTAAATAATTTATTTAAAATTAGATGTTATGAAACAATATCGTGCCAACATTTTTATCATGATAACATTTGATCGTAAATATTTTAAAATGTTATAAATATAAAATATTATTGTTAATATGTTGAAATTCTATATAACATTTTATCATAATAATTATCTATGATATAATAACTGATTTATCATGGTAATCTACTATCTACTATATATTAAAAGGAGTTGAATCCTGGACTCCTGAAGGCATCCACCTGTCCTTAAATGCCACGTCATTATTCTGTAGCCAATGAGATTTTTTCGTTTTTTTTTTAAATTAAAACCCATAAATTGTTTACTTACGACCAGGCTTTTCTATGCATCACGGCTGTCTATTTGGAGCCCAAAATGTTAACGTGAGACGAAAATAAACAAGCCCACTAACGGCCCAACATCAATAGTATTTCAGGTCTGTCTTTTTTTCTCGCTCTCCCTTCCCCGACCGTCGCCGCTCTGCTTCTTCGACCTGCCATTCCTGAAAGCTGTACCGTCTCAGGTGCGTTACACAGGCAGACGTCTCACCTCCTCCCTTAGTAACTGGTTCAATTAAAACCCCACAACCCCCATCTTGAATTTAACCCATAAAGCTTCCGACTCTTCCTTTCATCCACAAAATCAGGTTCGATCATTTTATGTTTCTTTCACGCTTGATTCTGACACTGATCTTTCATCTTACCGCTTTTCGTTTGATATGGCCGAAAAATTCTTGATTTGCGATCTATTTTTTCCGTATGCAGGTTCCTGTTTCTGCAGGTTTACAGTCAAGAGTTTTAAGCGGCTTCATGAAATCCCAAGTCATATTTCCTTCCATCTCAGTGTTCATAATTCTAACAACTCATACCCTCAAACTTCAAGGTATGCCTTTATAAACGATGATTTTCATAAACTTTTGCGGTTCGAGCATTAACCCTTTTATTTCGTTTGTTATTGAGTTCAAAGTCTTCGATTGAGTCCAAAATACATTGACAAGTATGGTAGTTTAAACAATGGGGATCATGTTGATGACGCTGAAGTTTCTCAGCGTGGTAATTAAAAACTGCCAAATGCCATTGTTTAAAGTTTTCTTAGCCACTTGCCCTTACAGTAAAATGATTTTCATTCCTTTCTTTTAAAACATTTGGTAGGGCGGATAATGAGCAAGCGACTTCTTCTTTCAAGCTCTTCTTCTATTATCTACACCTACACGGTGATGATTTCAAAGTCCAAGTTATGGCTGATGCAAGGTGAATTGAATGCTTTGTCTACCGGAATCTCTTTTTATGTTATTGAACAGATTGACTTAGGTATATTGCATTTTTCTAATCTCAGTAAGTCAAGATTGGATGAAGCTGAGTTTTGAAAGCTCCATGCAAATGTTAAGCGTGGTGATATTGATGGTGTCACTGGTTTCTGTGTGTTGTGCAGCCTCTGTGTTTTCTATTTTTCATTTCTTTAGCCTATCTCGTGATCCCTTTTCACTGTTCACATTATTCTTAATTTTAGGAAAAACTAAGAGAGGAGAGTTGAGTATTTTTCCCCGATCATTATTCTCCTGTCCCATTGCCCCCACATGATGCCAAGAAAGGCTGAGAATGTTAATGAAAAAGTTAAATCAAATCCACTGTGGCTATTATATTACCTTAGAGGCTGTTATATTACCTTAGAGTCACCTTATTTTGTACTAACCTTTCTCCATTTTCTTTATTACGTAGAAACCTGAAAACTAAATTCCAGGTGAACCGAGAAATCCTGAAGCATATGTTCTGAAAGATCAGGTAACATCAGTTTTTAAAAAGTAAAAGATTCGTGTAGCCTCTTTCATTACTGAATGTCATTATATTTCGTTGGATCACTTCCTGGTTGTGTTTTAGATTATGTGGTCTCTGTCATTCTGTTTGTTCCTGTAATTAGATTTTGTTCTCTGTATTTTTCTGTTTCCACCTGGGCAAGCGTTTGATGTTATCTTTGTTTCCCTGTCAGGAATCTCGATATCGCCAACGTTATCTTGCTCTGATGTTGAACGTGGAGGTTCGCTAGATATTCAAAACAAGAGCTAATATCATTTCCTACGTCCGCAAATTCCTTGACAATAAAAGACTGGAGGTTTCTATGTTTCTTTTTTTATTGAAAAGTATATTTTCCTTCTTTTCATTTTGAAGTCTCTCATCTCTGCATTTGTTATTCTTAAATTTTGGTATATGTTGAGACACCTATGATGAACATGATTTCATGAAGCCTTGCATACGTTTCGCACCTGAACTCTTTGTTATGACTTATGAACGATTTCGAACTCCAGTTGGATCAGAGTGGTGAATATTATTATGCGGCCAAAGGAAAATAAAAAATATTAATTTAAATCTATAAACAACCAAACAAAATAAGCAAATATTGAAAAGAAAAAAACAAAAAAAAACAAAAACAATACAATAAATTTAAAATAAAATAAATAAGTTTCATTGCCTGCGCTACGTACGCCGGTACGCGGAATGACAACTGCAACGACATTCGATCAAGTAAAGAAGAAAATACCAGGAATTTCTGCAAAAACATTTTCGATTCAAAACTATACACTACTCCTCAATATATGAGATAGCAAAACACAATTACCAGGTAATTCTAACAACTTTCCCACAATATTTATTAAAAATATTAATGAAACTATAAAAATCTTAATAAATAGTTAACTTCGTTTAAATAGATGTACTGGGAAGGATACGAATAATACAAGGAACAAATCTGAGGAGTCCAGAAGCAAAAACGGAGGTTGTAGTAAGCTTACAGTTAAACTGGTATAAACTTTTTAGATACATGTTTAAAAAAAAAGAAAAAAGCCATATAAATTTATTAACAGTACAATAATAGTCATATTATCTATATGGGATGAACAAGCATCTACTTTCTGACGTTTATTAAACGTAAAAGATAGTAAAAAACAACCATCCTGCTGACAAGCATCAATCCTAAAACATATAAAGATAAATTCTATAGAATTTATTCTATATTTCCATTTTTTTAAAGTAACTTATTTTCTAATTACAATGCAGAGAAATTACTCCTAGGGTCAACTCCTACAACTCGATTCTACTTTGATAAATCCATCGATGTTATCAAAAGCTTCAAACAAAAACGAAGATGAAACAAATAAACACAATCCTTGAAGGAAACAAGAAGAAGACATCAACGTGAGAAGAAAAAAAATAACAAATTAAAAAAAGAACAATCAAATATTACATCAATCTCATAATAAATATGTTAACGATAAAAAGTCGTTTCCAAATAAATAAAAACTAAAAACAAATCTATCATCGACTAAAAAAATCGAAATTAAAGAAAACAATAAGAACTTAAAACAAAAGTCTTAAAAACAAAAAAAAACGGGTGAGGTCAACAAAAAGAAAATTATTAATCTAAACAATTCACCATCTCCCAAATACACACAAACGACCCACAGATCCCAAGCTGTATCTTTCTAGCTCTCTCACCATTCTTCATATTTTAAATTAAACATTTTCTTTGAGTTATTAGACAAACTACACCAACAAAAAATAAAATATAGTAATAAAAAAAGAGAAAAAAATAATAACATAACCCCGCGCGTAGCGCGGGCCGAACCCTAGTCTATACTAATATAAAAGGAGGAGAATCCTGGCTTCCTTAGGGCCTCCACGTAGGAATTAATTCCACGTTATCTTTTTTAGCCAATCAGAGATCATCTTAACATGGTCATAGTTTTCATCTTTACGCCTTCCCCCTTCCTTCTTCTCCCGTTTCTGGTACATTAATTAGTCGTAACTTCACGAAACTTAGGCTCTGATTGGTAACAAGGCTTTGAAGGCTTTAGAGTTTTCTAAAGCCATGAAAGCCAAAAATTAGCCAATCAAGCTTTGGAGACTTTAGAAAAATTCTAAAGTCTTCAAAGCCACTTTTTCAAAAAAAAAAATTTTGTTCATAAGTTTCTAAAGCCTCAATTTCTGGCTTTTACTCTCTCTCTCTCTCTCCTCTTTTTTGTTTCCTTATGTAAGTCTTTTTGCTTTTTTTTAAGTTTGGTTTTTTTTCATCAAAAAAAATTAAAATAAATTATATAATCCTATTTTTAGTAAATCTCTAAAAACATATATTAAAAATTAATGAAGAAGCATTCAATTAAAAACAGAAAAAGATAATGTAGTGCTATTTTTAGAAAATATCTAAAAATATTGTTTGCAGTTTCAATTATTAAAAATTGTTTTTTTAAGTTAAATTTTAATAACAAATAAATTATTGTTTGCAGTTTCAATTATTATTATTAATTTGTTAAAAGAACTTATTAATTTTGAACCAAAAAAGAAAAAAAAATTATTAACAGCCACAACCTTTATAGCTTTTGATACCAATCAGACTTTTAAAACGAAAATCTCTTCAGCCAAAAGCCTTTAAAGCCAAAATCTCTACGGTCTAAACCTAAAGGTTATTCCCAAAGCAAAGGTTTGTTTTTATTGATGATGGTGAGATCTGGGTTTGTTTTTTATTGATGATGAAGAGATCTGTTGGATAATTTCGCACAAGTAGTTAAATTTAATATGTGCTGCAAAGCTTTTCAGTTTTTGTGCCGGATTTAATGTTTTGGAATTTGATTGTTTGTTGTACTTTCTTGTGCAAATGACGACGGCTATTGCGATTGAAGATGTGAGGAGAGAAGTGAAGATATTGAGAGCTTTGTCTGGTCATAACAACCTTCATCAATTCTAAGATGCGTACGAGGATCATGATAATGTCTATATAGTGACGGAGTAAGCGATGTTTTAGCTCAGACTTTGTTCAGAAAATCAGCGTTGGAGAGTCTTAACAAGTGGTTTGATTTGGTCTTTGTTTGTTTTAGGCTGTGTGAAGGAGGAGAGCTTTTGGATGGAATACTCTCAAGGTAATGGGATTATACACTTCAGGAGTATGGTAGTTTGAGGTTTTAACTGAACTTGGTGGTGTTTTTTATGTGCAGAGGGGGGAAGTTCACGGAGGAGGATGCAAAGACTGTTATGATACAAATATTGAATGTGGTTGCCTTTTGTCATCTCCAAGGTGTTGTACACCGAGATCTCAAACCTGAGGTGATAAAAAGCTCTTTGTTTATACTTATACGTTTGATGTTCTTCACGCTCTTAATGAAGTTTACTTAAACTGTTTTGGATCAGAATTTCCTTTTCACGCTCCTTGGCCTTTGTTAACTTCAGAGGCACGAGATTTTCTGAAGCGGTTGCTAAACAAAAACCGGCGTAAAAGATTAACAGCTGCTCAAGCCTTAAGTAAGTAACGTAGAATGCATACAAAAGTCTGTTTGAATGTGAAAAGATTGTGTAATCTTTTCCATTGTTTCGGGTCATCCATGGAAAAAAGAATCAAATGACGCAAAAGGTTCCGTTGGATATTCTGGTTATGAGAGCTTATTTACGATTGTCGTCTCTCCGTAAAGCTGCATTAAGGGTGAGAGGATCAGTTTTTCTGTATGTCTACTTAAATGGGTACTTCTGATTTTGCTTACCACTCACCATTTTCTTGCAAGCTTTGTCGAAAACACTTACGGTTGACGAACTGTTTTATCTGAGGGAGCAGTTTGCTTTACTAGAACCTAGCAAGAACGGAACGATAAGTCTAGCAAAAAATCAAACCAGTAAGTTTTCTACCTTCCGTCGTGGTGAAGTCTGTTTTCTGTTATGCTTTGGTTACTATCATCACATTGACTCAAACTCTCTTTGTTAGGCTCTGATGAAAATGGCAACAGACGCAATGAAGGATTCGCATATACCAGAATTCTGACCACAAGTACGAGCCTTAAATTGAACAATTTAGTGTTTGAAAATCGCACAAACTGACTTGGAAATTGCATCTTTTTGGGACTATCTATAGCTGAGTGTTCTTCAATACAAAAGAATGGATTTTGAAGAGTTCTGTGCAGCGGCATTGAGTGTTCACCAGCTAGAAGCTCTTGATTGATGGGAACAACACGTTCGTTGTGCTTATGAGCTCATATGTTTCACAAAATATATGCTCGAATATAAATTGTTATATTAATAAGTCAATGAAACTATAGTTTTTTGTATTGTTATATTAATTAGTCAAAGTAATTATAGTTTTTTGGCCTGTTTGCATAAATGTTAAAAATTTATAAATGTGATATTGATAGTATAATACGTGTGATGATAGAAACTTTCCTGGATATGATTGAATTCACCGTTTTTAAGAAGATAAATTTATTTTTTTATTTGTTATTTAGAAAATAACTAATTAATAATAAATTAGTATAGATAAGAAGAGATGCAAAAAAAAAAACTAAAAAGAAAAAAAATATTTGGCATTTTTAAATATTTTATTTTTAAATAGATACATTTAAAACATACATGTGTATAAATATAAGTATAAAGCAATAACTACAAATAAAAATATGTAAACAGACACAGCTAAACCCAAAATATGTAATGTTTTCGGTAACTATGTAGGGAGAATATAAAACATTATATTTAAAGCTCATAAAGAACAAAAATATATTAAAAAAAAATCAAATTCCTCACTCAACCCACGCATAGCATACACGTGTCCGACTTTTTCTTATATTGGGTTGGATAACTCATCCTTATCGGGTTATTCCATTTGGACGCGGTCCGGCCCGTTTGACATATGGTAGATACTGTGTTAATAATACAAACTTCTTCGGAGTCTTCTCTGCAAAAAGTCTTGCCCAAAACAAGAACAGAGGCGGTTCCTGGCTTATTCCATCAATCAGAGGAGACTAGAAAGATTCACCGGCAGAGGAGACCGTTTCTTGTGATCCATTTTTGAAAGATATCAATTGTAAGCATTTCCTTTCCAATCTTCTAATACTTTAAAAACAATGGGGATCTGTGTTTGATTCTAAGCTGATGTATTTGTAAATTCAATTGATAATTTATGTCTTCTTTAACTGATTTTATTGGGTAAGTGGAAGAGCTGGAGCTGGAGAAGAACGACCAAGCATAAACATGGTATTATGTAATGCTGTGTTTTTAAAAGAAATCGCAGATTGGATTTTATCATATGTTGGTTTATACATATTTTCATTTCAGTTATGTACAAGTTATAAGTCATGATTCATATCAAAGAGTGGATTATTCTGTATTCTTTTCTATTGTTAGCTTTCAAGATTTTCTCATTTATTGTTAGACGATATTAATAATTTTATTAAATTACAATTTCATATTTTTACATTGTTCAGTGATCAAAGCAAAGGAATGGGGTAGTTCAAATAAAGTTATAGACAAAATTTGGTATAAAAAATTGATATATTTGTTGTGTAATGAAGTTTGTGTCTTCAAATTTATCTCTTTCTACAGAGAAAAAAATATATAAAACAGTTTAGTTAATAAATCGCAAGGTCAGAACATTAAAAGTTCAATAAAAAAATAACATGTTTTAAGTATACATTAAAAAAATCATTTAGTGAAAATTTGTAAAAAAAATAAATAAACAAATTTTTACTTTTTATAAAAATAAATTAAATAAAAATTTTAAAATAAATTTTATACTTCGAAAAATAAATGATAAATTTTTCTACTTTATAAATAACATCATTTTTCTGAAAAATGGAAGTATATATGTTTACTTTCATTTATCAAACTAATGACATATAAGCATACTCTAATAAATATGTTCATTCATAAATAACATTACCTTTACTCTCATGTTTCCTCTCAAATATAACAAATGACATAACAATATATAAAATAACATTCTCTCATTTACTATAAATGATGTCAAATATAAAAGAAGACTACATATTATGTGTGTAGTATTCAATCAAAGATATCATCTATCTTTACACATGATTTATTTTATTTAATTTTTTTTCTAAAAAAATATAGATGTAACATGATGAAAGATATAACATATTGGATAAACAATAATTTATCAAAGTTATTAATTTTTTTTTGCTTATTTGCATTCGTATTTTATTTTAATTAATTTTGGTGTCATGTTGTGATATGAACTATTAAAATATGACACAATATATATGTATTATTTATACTAAACAAAATTATAAACTTTTATGACAAAGCCCGAGCGTAGCCCGGGAAAAACCCTAATATGTTATAAAGCAATACCGTGCTGACAATATTCAATGTTTTATTATTGCTAACATGATAAAATTGGACCAGAAAATGTTATAAATATTATAATATGTTATAAATATCAAATATCATAGTTAGCACGTTGACATTTAATCTAACATGTTATCATGATAATATGTATGATATAATAATTGACTTAAAATGAAATATTATCTATATTTTTATTATCTTACCATCTTTAGATAGTTGTGTGACCAATGGAAAATTTTGTAAATATCTTAAAAATGAGGATAAATATGGTACATTTTTTTATCATACTATTAAACTAGTAGTGCTGCTAACTCCGCGCATGCGCGGGTGGTGTTCCGTTGATTATACGTTAATTTTCTTTGTATTATATTGAGTTCCAATAAAAGTATAAAAACTTTAAGCCTTAAACCAAAAAGCCATATTTCCTGTTTTTTTTTTTTTTGAAATAGAAATGTGTATTTAAAGTTGTTCATTTAGAGTACTCACAATGTGTGATTTGTGGTGGATATGTTTGATGTTTTGGTTATACAATGATACTCTCCACTCTCCAGGTTTGAAAAAATGAGACGTTTATGTACTTCACTGGCTTGCCTAATTACATACATTAAGTGTTTTTATAAGGTCAATTCTAAATTCTACTTTGTGAAGCTCAATTGGAAGCTTTGTGGTTTATTAAAAGGTCTTTTACCAATCACTTATAGGGCATTTAGTCTATTGCGTCCTTGTGAGAGCCGAATCTCACACTGTCAAAACTTATATTTAGTGGGGGCTCGAAAATTCTATTTATAAAGAACTAAAGGACCGAAAATGCAAAAGAGAGATTTTTATTGATATTTTCCGAAAGTACAAGGGAAATTAGCAAAAGCTGAATAGTCTTAAATTGCTAAAACTCCTAATACTCGGATCTGGGATGGGATTAACCCTTACATGAGCGTACATATATATACTGACAATCCTAGGAGGTTAAGACTTCAGATTTCCGATGTGGGACCTTGTCTTTCCTTCCCAGCCGCCGACCTAAGATTTTTGGGCCCGATATCCGGCCCGAGAGCCTTCCGTGATCCGCCCGCGCGTTCTGATCTAAATCCGGCCCGCCGATGAATAGTAAACCGGTGAATAGTAATCCGATGAATAGTAATCCGAATCTCGGTTTAAGCTCAATTCGATTTTTCGGTTAACTATGTCTCGGGATGAATAGTGTTTTTCAACGGTTTTTCCCACGTGAATAGTGTTCCGAGCGTTTTACGACTTCTGAGATTCGAACCGCCCGTTTTTTGTTTGAACTCCCAGCCGCCGGTTTCGGTATTGATGGCCAGCCGCCGGTTCCTTTAGCTCGCGTGTTTGGCGACTGGTCCACGGACGGCTGGACGTTCGTCACGGTCTTACGGGGAATGTTTATGGATGGGTCGTGGAGTCAGAATGTGC
Source organism: Isatis tinctoria (assembly GCA_010577795.1). Classification (NCBI taxonomy): domain Eukaryota; kingdom Viridiplantae; phylum Streptophyta; class Magnoliopsida; order Brassicales; family Brassicaceae; genus Isatis; species Isatis tinctoria. The sequence continues at coordinate 19,203,192 of CM021250.1, forward strand.
AAATGGATGATCTTCGGGTCGGTACGGGCATAGAGTTACGTTCGATCGGTCGACAGGACGATGTTCGGATAATGAGTCTTGACTTGAGAAATGATCGTGGGCATATGATGAAGACCTGGCGGCTGGCACTCATCCCAGCCGCCGGCCTTGGACGAAGAAGACCCGGCGGCTGGCACTCATCCCAGCCGCCGGCCTTGGACGAAGAAGACCCGGCGGCTGGCACTCATCCCAGCCGCCGGCCATGGACGAAGAAGACCCGGCGGCTGGCACTCATCCCTGCCGCCGGCCTTGGACGAAGAAGACCCGGCGGATGGCACTCATCCCAGCCGCCGGCCTTGGACGAAGAAGACCCGGCGGCTGACACTCATCCCAGCCGCCGGCCTTGGACGAAGAAGACCCGGCGGCTGGCACTCATCCCAGCCGCCGGCCTTGGACGAAGAAGACCCGGCGGCTGGCACTCATCCCAGCCGCCGGCCTTGGACGAACAAGACCCGGCAGCTGGCACTCATCCCAGCCGCCGGTTCGTGTCTTAGACGGGTCGTGGGCAGTTTGCCTTAGCTCGTCCGTTCCACGTTCGGGATTTGATCTCGACCTTGACTTCTCGTTCCGTCAATCTTCGAGGAGGGGATTTCGACCCCAATAGTTAGCCCCCCAGCTCTTTGCTTCCAAGGTTTGGAACAAGGAGCACCGAGCTGAGAGTTTTATCGGGATTGACTGAAACGGGACGGTAACGAGTTTTTCCGTTCGTCCGTTCGTCCGCTTCTCTTTAATGTCTTGTCAGAGCATTGTTCATCATGGAAGTTCGTGCCATGTTTGCTATATCAAAGGAGTGGCTTCATTCATTTTTTTTCACACTCCCTTCTTTTTTCAAGCTTTCTTCTTCAAGTTTCTCCTTTGAAAATTTTTCTTTAGCGATGGCTGGTGAAGGAGGTTCCCCTTTCGAACTCAACTTCGATGCAATCATGAACGCTCCGTTTGAGTTTGATTTTATGTCCGCAGAGCAGGATGCGGTACTTGTGGAAGATTTATTGGCGGCTGGGGAAAATGCCATTCCACAAGCAGCGTACGGTCCCGAAGGTGTTCCTCAGTGGGCGGCTGGTCCGAGCAATGCTCAAGGAACGCTCGGTTTTGCTAATGTTCCTCGATGGGAGCCCGGAACGGCGGCTGGGAATGAGGACATGCCCGAGACGGCGGCTGGGAATGAGGACATGCCCGAGACGGCGGCTGGGAATGAGAGCATTCCCGAGACGGCGGCTGGGAATGAGACCAGACCCGAGCCGGCGGCCGGGAGTTCGACGAGTATGGCGTCTGGTTCGAAGACGGCGGCTGGCTCTAAGAACGCTTCCCAGAGGGCGGCTGGCATAGTAGCCGTATCAAGATGGGCGCTCGGCTCTGGAGGTGTCTTAGAGAGGGCGTCCGGTTCCTCTCGAGTCGAAATTGAAGGCGTTGCGCCGAGGACGAGTATAGTACGTGGCGTTTGGACTCCTCCTCAACATGTTGAGGACAACGGCGGATGGCGTGCATGGCCGTCCCGAGCTCTGATCCCCTCCGAATATCGTCGTACTTGGCCAGAGACGGGTGATAGTCCGGCCATATCCGGGGAAGAAGTCAGATCGGATCACCCCGAAGTGCCTATCTTTGTGCATCCGTACGTGAAGACCGAATGTCGTTCTCCCGGAGAAGGTAAAGCCTATTGGGGTGAGGATATTTTTGCTTGGCGGTTTAAGAAGCCTGGACCGTCTACGAGTTACAGATCGATATCTGAGGGATTCAAGCATGGTCCTACTTTGAGCGATAGGGATTCACTAGCCGAGCTTAGATACGACTTCCGGATTTCGGACAAGTTTAAGTTCCGTCTCCCGAAAGGTGGGGATAGGATGAACAAGGTGCCTGAGGGCTATTTCGCCATGTACGAGTCGATGTTTTACGAAGCTTTCCTCTGGTTTCCAATCCCAGGAGCCATCTTCGAATTTCTCGAGCTATATGGGGTTGCGATCTCTCAACTTACCCCATCCGCTATAAGGATTTTGATGGGACTTGTGGTCCGTTGCTCCGAATGCGGGATCAGGTTGGAGGGTGATCTTATACGGAATTTCTTTTCGTTGAGGAAGGTTTCCAAGTCGGATTTCTTCTGCTCGGTCAATGTTCGGAAGAACGTGAAGCGTTTCTACACCGGGCTTCGACAGCATTGCAAAGCTTCGCGGCACGAATTTTTCTACGTGAAGCGCTGCCCGCTCACGGTTGGTCCTGACTTTAGCGGCTCGGTTAGGACCGAGTGGAGTCTGCCACGTAAGCGTTTCGTCTTTTTGTGAATTTTTTTCTATAAGTACTCCTTACTCCTTTGCTTCAATCTTCATAACTTCATTTCTCACAACTTTTCATCTTTTTCTTCTTTCTCTAGTTCGAGATCCCTTTGCTCCTAGAGTTTCTGAGTTCGAGGATATCGTTGTAGAAGTTAATAAGAAGAAGATCGATTGGGAGTGTCCTGATCTATGGCGCCGCTTTCTGGACGCGAAAGATATTTTAGAAGGGCGCGCTCCTCCGAAAGGCCCCGACTTTATCGATCCGATGGCGACGTACCCCGGTATGGAGGATGTTTGGAAGTACCGCCAGCAGAAGTATGGCGAGGCTGAACCGTCCGGAGAGGCGGCTGAGTTTGATCCGGCGTCCGGGTTTGTTCTCCCGCCCGGGCCTGATTTCCATGGCGTGCCCGAGGAACAGATTGCTGGTCCTCAGGGTTCTGCTTGTGCCGTCGTTGTGGATAAAGGGAAGGGAGCTTCCAACAGCCCGGACCGTCCGAGGAAGGGCAAAGTGGCTCGGACGGCCGAGGCGTCTGATCATGGTCTTTTCTTCGATGCTCGCAAGGCGGCGGGAGGCCATCCAGCTGAGTCCGTGAAGGTTGTGGATTACTTTGGAGCGTTGGCTCCGGCTTCAGCTGTGCCATTTGATCGTTCAGCGGCTTACGGAGATCTGTCCTCCGGCCTTATGATGGTAATTTTCTCTTCCTTTGGATTTGTTTTGACGTAGTTTGGTCTTTGCTGATATTTGCTTTTCTTTGATTCAGGTCGCCACCCGAGCTCATGCAACCCAGGTCGCCACCCGAGCTCAAGGCCTTGGAAGTCAAGCTTCGGAATGTGGAGAGGAGATCTCAGAAAGAGCTCAAGAAGGCGCTTGCGGAGGCTGAGCGGAAGATGGATCTGGCGCTCAAGCAAAGCCGCTGGAAGTTAGTGGAGAAGTACCGTCTCCGCATCGAGGGTGATAAAGCTGCCCTTGCACCGATGCGTCAGGCGAAGTATGGCGAGACTGCCTTGACTGAGGTCAGCTCGAACCTTGATCTAGTCTGGGACATTAAGTCCGGGAAGTCCAAGGTCGAGGAGGAGGAAGGAAAGCTGGAGGCTTCGTTGCAGTGGCTCGAAGGAGGAGGCTGGGTTGGCTCCTACGATCGAGCTGCTGCCGTCCTCGACAGCTACTTGGTTTGCTCTCCGGTTTCTCCGTGCCAGTCTCCGGAGGCCGAGGCTTTGGATTACACTGCTCCTACTCCTCTTGTTGAGTATGATTAGGCTTTGGCCTTTGTATCTTGCATTTTCTGCTTTGGTTGTGTTTGGGTCTTTTGACCCTTTTTATTGTATTTGCTTTGTTAATTGAATTTGGTCACTTATATCTCCTTTCATGGAGATTTATTATCTATCTGCTTTTGCCTTCAGTTGTTATGGACTTCCTTGCTTGCTTTACTTTTATAGTCTTGATAAAGGAGAAGATGGGCGGCCGGTATGTTTCTCTTCCGAGAGGGCGGCTGGCCCATTTTGTAGAGTGAAGGGCGGCTGGCCCGTTGTCCGGGCGACTGGCCCATTTTGCGGAATGAAGGGCGGCTGGCCCGTCTCTCTACGGAGGATGGGCGGCTGGCCCGTTGTCCGGGCGGCTGGCCCGTTTTGCAGCTGATTGATATTGCGTTGGAACGAAGGGCGGCTGGTCTGTCTCTCTACGGAGGACGGGCGGCTGGCCCGTTTTGGAATTGATTGGCGTTGCGTCGGAGTGTTATCCCGGACACTCGAACTTTGGACCAGGTCATCTCTGCGAATATTTCCTGGGTTTAATGCAGTTTTTTGTTGTCGCAGGGGATCAAGCTTGTTCAGATCCCTCTTGCGACTGAACGCTTTTAAGATCTCGCATCAGAGCCGGTTTGATATTGCGCTCTCGAGATGTCTTTGACCAGTGTTCCATGTCAGGCGCTTTACTGGGTTTAAAGAGTTTACTTTGTGTCTTGTGCTTCGCACTATTTGCCTGTGCGAAGCGCTAGTGAAAGTAAACTAATCAGAACATCGTCTCGAGCGCTTCCTGCAGGATCGCGGGATACAGGTTACGCCCTTCGGATGTTATTCCGGAAATTTGTATAGCGCGCTAGTTTTATCCTCTGCGGGATGTTGAGAGAACCATGGTTTAAAAAGATAGTCTTGTTGTGGCCAGCAACAGACGGATTCGTTGGAGAGGACTTAAGTATTTGGGAGAAGTATCTTGATTGGTTAGTGGTCATGGATAAGTTACGAGATGCTAAGTCTCGATGTTTATCTGATTTTGAGTTCGAGTTGAAGATGTGCTATGAGATACTAAGTCTCAATGTTCATTTTCCTTGGGTTTTTGTGGATCCATTCGGTTTCCGGATCAAGTTTCGAGATACTGAGTCTCGACGTTTGTCGGAATGGTGTTTTCGGGAAACTTTTTCAAGCTTTTGATGTGTTATGAGATGCTAAGTCCCAATGTCCATCTTCTTGATTTGTTTGCGAAAATTTGGGAGTATGTATATACAGACCCACTCCCCCCCCTTTTTAAGGAGAGGGGCAACTGAACTCGTTTTTTAAGCGAGCTGCCTACGTACCCTTCGTGAAAAGGGATCAAGTCACCCGTAGTTCCGTTTTTTTTTTTTGTGTGTGGTAGGAAGACGGCTAAGTCTTAGTCATGGAACCGTCGGATGTAGCTTCGACGGTTTCTGAGGCAGTTTTCGTCTCTTCTTGGTTCGTTTCTGTGGGCGGAACCTCCGTTTTCTCGAACTGTTCGGTTCTGCTTACTTTCTTTCCCAGTTCAGGGACTTCGTCTTCTATCTTCCTTTTCGGGTTCTCTCTCTGTGGGATGGTCGGGTTCCGGAGCTTGTGCTCTGCCAGAAAACAGATCCGAGCCTCCTTCTGATTTCCCCATACGGTCTTGATTACGTTTGGCGTTGGGAACTTCAGGCAAAGATGGTAAGTTGATGGGATAGCTCGCATTGAATTGATCCAAGGAGTTCCCATTATCACGTTATAAATCGCGGGGTGGTTTGCCACCGCGAAGTTAACGATTTTCGTGATTCCACCGGCACGAACCGGGAGCTGGATTGTTCCATCCGTCATTGTGACTTCGCCAGAGAATCCGGTCAGCGACCTTGGATTGGGCTTTATCATTGACGGATCCACCTTCATCCTTTGAAGTGTCTCTCGAAAAATGACATCTACCGAACTTCCGGTGTCGATCAAGACTCGTGAGACGTCGTGGTCGTTGATGTCCAACTCTACCACCAATGGATCGTCGTGAGGTTGGTCAAGGCATTCAGCGTCTTTTTCGTGGAAGGTGATCTGATCGTCATTTTTGATGATCGGTCCCCGCGGGTTTGACTCCTTGTCTCCTCTTCTCAGGAACGCTTTTATCGAGGCTACTGTGTCTCGGCAGTACTGAGATCATCCGATGATCATGTGGATCCTCCTGCGGTTGGCGACGGAGTCGTCACCGATTGGTCTCCTTCCCCGTTTGGGGGCATCTTCGTCGGGCCTTTCGGGACGTTCCCGGTTAGGTTGTCCGTCCGGGGCGCCAACGCCTTCTTCGATAGCTCCGAGACTCTCGAGGGTTATTCCGTTTCCGAGCTCCCCGGCTAATAGCTTTGCCGCGAGCCTTCTTCCGACAGTCCTGCAGTTTTCGGTTGAGTGGCCCTTTGTCTTGTGGAAGGTACAAAAGGCGTTCTCGTCGAATCCTGGTCGGGTCCAAGTATTCCACGGTCCTTTGTTTCGCTCATCATACGGTCTCTCTGTGTTTATTTGGTAGTTATGCGCTCCGCCTGGGTTGGGTTCCTCATCTCGGCTGGTTCGCTTACTTCTCCTCTCGTTTGGAGAGTTAGAAGGTTGCAACGTGCCTTTGGCGACCAATTTCGATGATTGGTGCTTTCCGGCCGGGACCCTCATTTCTTCCTCGTAGATGACGAAGTTGGAAGCACGGTGGAGAGCATCTTGAATGGTCACCGGTGGGTTCACGGTAATCTCCTTTCGGAAGTTTGAAGTCTTCAACAAGGACTTCTTCAGGGCGTTGATCGCGGCACTGTTGCTTAGGCCGTCGATCTTCGAGACAATCATCTTAAACCTTTCGATGAAATCTCGAAGGCTTTCTTCGGGCTCCTGCGACAGCGAGTAGAGGTCCGCGTCGGATGTTGACTGTCTTATGAACAGTGAGTAATGCTTCAGAAAAGCTGCCGACAATCGGTCGAAACCGTCGATCGAGTCTCTTTCTAGCCTCGAGAACCACGACAGGGCTGATCCTTTCAGATGCTCAATGAAGAGGAGGCATAATCCGGCGTCTCTTTCTTCGGTTTGAACCTAGCCCGTCCCATAGCGATGTGGAAGGCCGTCATGTGGGCCTTTGGATCGGTCGTCCCGTCGTAAAAAGGGATTCGGATTTTTCCCGGGTCAGAAAGTCTAACGCTTGTGATCCTTGAAGTGAAAGAGATCTTTTGCGTTTCCTCTAAGACGCGGTCGATTTCCGGGGCCGCACTTGTTGCTTTATGGACATGCGACCTTACCTCCTTCATCTGACTTGCGGTGAGTTCCAAACGGGCACGGAGCTCGTCCAACTCGTCCCTTCGGCTAGCGGATCGGTTAGCTCGGGCCTCTCCTTCCGCCTTTTCCTGTTCTTGGATCCATCGGAGCTCTTCCTCATCCGCGTTTAGATCTCCAGCTTCGTCGTCGGTTTCGCTTTCGGCTACGTTCGCGGTGTCTCTCGGGTTTCCGCCGTTAGTCACCGTGGACGTCGGCCGCTCAGTGGTTCGTCCAGTGGCGCTTTTCCGGTTCAGCGGGGGTGGTGCTGACGGTTCTGTCCTTGTTCCGATTGGAGTTTGCTCATCGGGATTCTGACGACCCGGGAGATCCGCTCGCGGGGTGAAGATAAGGAGTCTCGCTTCGAAAGCCCGGGGGCCACGCGTCAGCTCCTAGGAAGCTGCTCTTTCCTGCGCGGCCGTTCTTTCTTGTCTGTTTTGCCGTTCTGCGATTTCGGCTACCATGTTCCTCAGCTCGGTGATCGCCGCGTTCTCTGGGGCGGCGTTGGTTGCTTCCGTGATGATTGGGTCCTCGATCGGCATTCCGAATCGGGTGAGCGCACTGGCGGAAGTCCCGGTTATCCCGATCGCTCCGTCGGCGGATGTCCCGGCGGCAGTTGCTCCGGTCCCGGCCGCCGATGTACCGATGGCTGGAATTCCCGTTCCGGTCGCTCCCGTGGCGGCTGCTGCGGCAGGTTGGTTGGTGATATCGTCGCTTCTTCTGGTCATCGTTTTCATTTCGTATCCTTTTCGTTCTTAGGGTTAAGAATATTTCTCGTCCCCACAGATGGCGCCAAACTATGAGAGCCGAAACTCACACTTTCAAAACTTATATTTAGTGGGGGCTCGAAAATTCTATTTATAAAGAACTAAAGGACCGAAAATGCAAAAGAGAGATTTTTATTGATATTTTCCGAAAGTACAAGGGAAATTAGCAAAAGCTGAATAGTCTTAAATTGCTAAAACTCCTAATACTCGGATCTGGGATGGGATTAACCCTTACATGAGCGTACATATATATATTGACAATCCTAGGAGGTTAAGACTTCAGATTTCCGATGTGGGACCTTGTCTTTCCTTCCCAGCCGCCGACCTAAGCTTTTTGGGCCCGATATCCGGTACGAGAGCCTTCCGTGATCCGCCCGCGCGTTCTGATCTAAATCCGGCCCGCCGATGAATAGTAAACCGGTGAATAGTAATCCGATGAATAGTAATCCGATGAATAGTAATCCGAATCTCGGTTTAAGCTCAATTCGATTTTTCGGTTAACTTTGTCTCGGGATGAATAGTGTTTTTCAACGGTTTTTCCCGCGTGAATAGTGTTCCAAGCGTTTTACGACTTCTGAGATTCGAACCGCCCATTTTTTGTTTGAACTCCCAGCCGCCGGTTTCGGTATTGATGGCCAGCCGCCGGTTCCTTTAGCTCGCGTGTTCGGCGACTGGTCCACGGACGGCTGGACGTTCGTCACGGTCTTAGGGGGAATGTTTATGGATGGGTCGTGGAGTCAGAACGTGCAAATGGATGATCTTCGGGTCGGTATGGGCATAGAGTTACGTTCGGTCCGTCGACAGGACGATGTTCGGATAATGAGTCTTGACTTGAGAAATGATCGTGGGCATATGATGAAGACCCGGCGGCTGGCACTCATCCCAGCCGCCGGCCTTGGACGAAGAAGATCCGGCAGCTGGCACTCATCCCAGCCGGCCTTGGACGAAGAAGACCCGGCGGCTGGCAGTCATCCCAGCCGCCGGCCATGGACGAAGAAGACCCGGCGGCTGGCACTCATCCCAGCCGCCGGCCTTGGACGAAGAAGACCCGGCGGCTGGCTCTCATCCCAGCCGCCGGCCTTGGACAAAGAAGACCCGGCGGCTGGCACTCATCCCAGCCGCCGACCTTGGACGAAGAAGACCCGGCGGCTGGCACTCATCCCAACCGCCGGCCTTGGACGAAGAAGACCCGGCGGCTGGCACTCATCCCAGCCGCCGGCCTTGGACGAAGAAGACCCGGCGGCTGGCACTCATCCCAGCCGCCGACCTTGGACGAAGAAGACCCGGCGGCTGGCACTCATCCCAGCCGCCGGCCTTGGACGAAGAAGACCCGGAGGCTAGCACTCATCCCAGCCGCCGGCCTTGGACGTAGAAGACCCGGAGGCTAACACTCATCCCAGCCGCCGGCCTTGGACGAACAAGACCCGGCGGCTGGCACTCATCCCAGCTGCCGGTTCGTGTCTTGGACGGGTCGTGGGCAGTTTGCCTTAGCTCGTCCGTTCCACGTTCGGGATTTGATCTCGACCTTGACTTCTCGTTCCGTCAATCTTCGAGGAGGGGATTTCGACCTCAACAGTCCTATGGTCTTAATATTTCTCTTTTGTTGACTGTGGCGAGCTTTTTATTATAAACAATTTTTTCTTTCAAATCGAGTCTTCTCAATGTGGTGGTTTTTATATTTTTCTTTGTATCACTGTAAGTAAATACTCATATATGAGTGTTCATTGGGGAAGTGGTTACCTTAAACCAAGTTTGAAAAGAAACTAAATATTCAATGCCGTCAAATTACCCATTCATATAGAAACTATGATTTTGCCCGCACGTAAGTGCGGGATGAAGTTTTTTTTTTTAATATTCGATAATTACAATAAATAACAATTGTGTGTCATATAGTTGATTATTATATAAAATGTTATCATAGTATCGTAGAAGTTTAAGTTTTTTGGATAATATACTATTTGTAGTTGTTTGTTGTATATATTAATTTTTTGTTGATGTTAGAAGAATTATATTATGTGAGATTATATATTGTGTTAATTGGTGTTTGAATAATTGTATTATGTGTGTATTATATTTTGTGTTTGTTTATTTGGTTAAAAGTTATAAATATATATTTGTTGATTCTATGTTTTTTCTGTTTAATATTCTTTGAAATATATTTTTTGAAATTCTGTAGAGTTGAATAACTTTTTTTAAATATGAAAATAGTTAAAATCATTTTTTCATTTTTTCCAATTAAATTGACATATGTTTAATTTTCACCGGAAAATAAACTCAAAAAGAATATAGTCCATTAAAATCAATCCAAAACGAATTAGAAAAAAAAGTTGATATATATATAAATGAGTTGTAATAAAAATTTTGATAAAAAAGCTCAAATTTCAAAATCGTTAGAGTCCTAGAATTTTTATAATTTATATAGATTTTGGAAACAAAATTTCTAATCGTATATATTTTCGTTGAACTCAGTTGAAATTTCTATTAGTTGAATTCAGTTTTTGCAAACAAAATTTCTAATAGTATATATTTTATTATAATGTTCAAATAGATCAAGTTTTTAAATAGAAAAAATCATTTAAATGTTAAATTAGTATATCTGATTTATTTATATTTTGTTGTAAGAATTTTATGGTCAATTATAAAGACTTATATTCACATGTATTTATTATAGGCCATTATTGGCTTTTTATATGTAGCATATTATCTTTGATTAAATTAGTTTTTTTGTAATCAAATATAATCAGAAATATTTTAAACACAAATATTCGTGTGTATTTAAACTACCAAGTGCTCAAACCAAATCTTATTCATATCCGGTTTGTCCACAAACAGAAGTAGATGATCTCAACCGGGTTATAACACATGTATTTTTTTATGTCTCCTTAATCTTCCTCTTTTATTTTTCTTTTGTCTAAAATTCGAAAAAATCCATTTTCCTCAGCCAAAGGAGAGAGAGAGGGACTTAGAAACAACAAAGAGCAGAGCAAGGATTTTGATCTATCCCGATCCATCGTTCTTCCTCCGTCGTCCGTTGTATAGACTGAAGGAATCGGTGGTCTATCGATTTTGTGGAGGAGATGCAGTCGAACGGCAATCTAGACCGTCAGATCGAGCTCTTTCAAATCGGCGGTAACACCGACGATACACACTACGTATTCATGGGAGACTATGTAGGTCTGTCTCTTTCTCAATCTTTTGTTGTTATAAAAAGTTCAGGGCTTTCGATTTCTCTGTTCTTTTTCTTGGATCTCCTATACTTTAAAATCTACGTTTTTGGGTGATTTCATTCAACGGTGATTCTTGGAAAGTTAGCATCTTTTCTAATGTCTAAAGTGAGCTACTTGTGGGTTATGTTTTTGGAATGAGTATCTGTGGGTTTTGTTTATGGTCTTCCAAAAGAGTATGAGTATGCAAAGTATTCAATCAATGGGTACCCAACAGGTTGGTTCTCCTTTAATAACTAAACATAAATGTTTTGCAATGGCATATTACACGTTCTGTATTTCAATTGTAGATGCCAAAGCTTCTACCATCTAGTCTTCTCCTAAAGGTCTGATAGGAATGTTCTTTTGCAGGAGAAGAGGTAGAGACTCTTGCTCTAGATAGTGGCTTCTCACGTGATTGCCATAATGAGATTAGCGGTGGTCTTATGAGGAATTTGGTGATTGTGTTGTAAACGAACAGCATTCGAATGGGACTTCGACTTCTAATGCCAAGATAAATTCACTGTCTTTGTCTTGATTTTCTTAAAGGGAAACTTCTCAAGTGCCTGGTGCTTCTTTTTAAGAAAAGAAATTCATGAGAATTAGATTAAGAATTTTGGATTAATATTGTTTGTAGTACGTTCACATGATTGTGTTATTTTGTCCTCAAAACATGATAGCTTTCAGGTTATCCTTCTTATTATCTTATAATGGACTCTTCGTTTCATTTTGCTGCATAGGGGGTTTTCTCAAATGCTCCTGACCAATTTACTTATGGCCTTCGTATGTCTATGATGAGGTTTTGTGGAATTCTCCAGGTCTTTCTTAGTGTTAAAATTTATATTTTTGTGTATATACTCATGAGACGTTTATGTACTTCAGTGGCTTGCCAAATTACATACATAAGTGTTTTTATAAGGTCAATTCTAAATTCTACTTTGTGAAGCTCAATTGGAAGCTTTGTGGTTTATTAAAAGGTCTTCTACCAATCACTTGGCATTTAGTCCATTTGGTCCTATGGTCTTAATATTTCTCTTTTGTTGACTGTGGCTAGCTTTTTATTATTAACAATTTTTTCTTTCAAATCGAGTCTTCTCAATGTGGTGGTTTTTATATTGTTCTTTGTATCACTGTAAGTAAATACTCATATATGAGTGTTCTTTGGGGAAGTGGTTACCCTTTTTTATTTTTTCTTAATGGGAAGTGCTTACCTTAAACCAGTTTGAAAAGAAACTAAATATTCAATGCCGTCAAATTACCCATTCATATAGAAATATAAAATGTGTTTCACTTAGAAGCTCACTAATGATGAAAAAACAAAATTTGAACATGAAACCTAATAGAAATCTGGGAATTGAAATACTTTTGGGTAGTCAGCTTGTGCTGATTCTTGATGATTGATTACTCACTGCGACGTTTGCGAGTTGCGACCACACCTTTACCCTTAATTTGTTTGTTTATTTGTCAATCTACGAATGTGGCGCAATCTTAGTCATATTTGACCGTACCTGCGATTAACGTTTTTTAAAAAGCATTTGATTACAGAAAACATGTTTTGTAATTGGAATATTTAGCGTTTTTTGTTGTTTTATTTATTATTTTAATGTTTTTTTTTGTTTTTCCGTTTGGTACGTATATTTGTTAAGTTAGTAATTGAATTAACTGTGTTGACCAAAAAAAAAAAAAAAGTAATTGAATTAACTGTTTTGTTTTTCTTGTAATTCAGCAAAACATCATCTTTCTTTTGTCGAAAATGGATTTTGGCATGAAAGAAGATTTTATTTTTCTCGACTTCGTAACCAGTTTTAAAGTACAAAACTTTGAAACGGATCTACGGATTACGATATTCGGTTTCTTTGTATCCAATCGATCTGAAGAAATAATTAAACCGTTAGTCATTTAACCGGATCTTAATATGCTATTGGACCAATTTAACTATATAAGTAAGGGAATAGTATATTTATATTCGTTCATTTTGATTATTTTTTGTTCTTTTTTTCTTACTCGTGCTGTTCATTTAGAGATTCCATAAATCGTATGTTAGGTCTTTGGTATTTGTTTGAAATTCAGAGTCATTACTTTTATAAGTAGACAAATAAGGATAATGAACTTAAAGCAATTTGTAGGGCAGTAAATTTATAATTTTGTTATATTCATATATTAAGTATGTGTAAAGAAAAACAAAATCGTATGAACCTAAGATATTATTATTTTATCTTTGGTCTCCAACACATAGCAAGCTGAAACACAATTATAATTAAATCTAAAATTAAGGAAGAAGAGAAAAACAAAACTCCTGGAGTTCAGAGGAATTTAACACAAACATAACGAAAAACAACAAAAACCTTATTCCCTCTTTTTATATGAAATGATCATCATTATCGTGCGTTAAACAAACGATCTTCTTCATTAACCATCTTCTGGTTAAAACTGAGTCCATCTTTTAATGAACGGTGTAGTGACCAGCCATCTCAATGTCAATTTCCTTCAACTTCACCACAGACTCTACATGTACTTTAAGCGTATGAAGCTCCCTAAGCCTTCAAGCAACAATAACAAACAACACTAAAAAATCCTAACGTTAACTCGAGTCACAATAAACCTATAGTCAGCTTCTTTGGATTTGGGTTTCTATTTGCTAACGAATCAAATTAATATTACTGGAAATTAAACAAACTATCTTTTAACCCAAAATAAAGAAAGAAACCTCAGCAGTATGTTCATTGGTGATCAGAAGTTTAGGATTATTATTATTACCTTGCGATCTCAGCTTGTCTCTTGGCTTGCTCTGCGATCTCAGACAGTTCTCTGTAAACACCTTTCTCCCGGAAAACATTACCCGTTTCTTGATTCTGAAGACCATGTGAAGTCCTCTGTGCGTGAGCCCATTGTGCCTCTCTCACTTCTATCACATAGTTTTGCTTAGTCGTAAACGCAGTTTGTTTTTCTTTTCTTTTTTCTAGTTCAGACAAAAAAGAGAGAGATTAAACTGACGCAGAGTTTCTTCTTCTTCTCCTTCTCATCCAGAAGCTGATCTTCTCCGGTTAATCCCTTTTTGGTTTCTTCCATGTCATTGGGAAAGATTTTCTCGCTTTCGTCTATCATGTTTCGAGTCTTCCACTTCTCCTTTTTCAGACTCTTGCTCTGATTTTCCCTTGTGGAAAGCTTATTTCCTTTCAAATCTGACAACTTTACCATATTTTAAATTGAAACTTCAAGTGCTAAGATTTTTCAAGATCCTCTTATCTCAATCTATCATTGCTTCTTTCCAGCTGCCTCGTCACATATACCAGAGAAACTGAGGAAGAGATCTTCATCTTATTAGCTTCCTCTAACTGTTCCTTCAATTCTTTGGCTTTGTTATGCCACTCGGCTCTGCGAATAAGGCTGCGCCATCTTCGCATCTTTTAAGGGACTTAAGCTTCTCAATGGTCATCTGTCGTTCATTGATCTCTGCTTTAAAACTTCTAGCATTCTCAAGCTCTCTTTTCAAAACAGTTCCTCCACTCAGTTTGGAGGCAATCTCCTTTTTGGAGATGTTTCCTTCTCTCGGGTTGAATATATCTGCTGTGCATGATCTAAAACATACTAAGAGAAGAGTTGAAAAATACCAAGTAAGAAAAGGCAATTCCTTTTACAACGGCTGCCTTTGGTCCTCTGCTTGATCCATTCGTTTCCTTTAGTGGCTCTACCATTTCCTGAAAATGAAGTCGTTTAATAAAGTCCACTTCTTTCAACAGCACAACACAATCATATTTTACATCTGACTACTAATTTTTAAGTACCAAAAATCGTTTACAGAAAAGAAATGAAATTTGATTTTCTCGGCAATGCATAACCAACAGAAATGAAAGTATTTCTCAGCAAAACTCGGAAACGGAATTTAAAAAAAAAGGTATGAATGACGAGATTTGATGTTTTACCGATCCATCCAGATTAAGAGAGCTGAGAAACCATTTGTAAGCAGAAGTGGATGTAAATTTGATTGGATCAGAAGGATTATCGGTCGTCCGTTGCGGGTTTCCGTACGCAGATGAGAGAGTCGATCCCTCGCAGAAGCTTTCCTTTACAGTTTTGGAAACAGAGGTAAGGAGCCGAAGCATCGAGTTCTGAGATTGCCTCCGGAGCAGTGGGAAGGCTGGGAAAGAGGAGTCCGTGTAATCTCCGATGGGATCGATACAGTAGAGACCTTAAGTTGGTTTATCAGACCTTAAGTTACGTCACAGCCATCGGTTTTGTCTACCTATTAAGTATAGTACAGAGAGAAGAGGAAATTTGTTGAGTGAGGTTTGAGATTTTGCTCGCACAATTTATAGACACTCGCTGGAACGGTGAAGGAAAGCCATCGGTTGGGTACTAAAGAGGATTGAAAAAGGGGAAAGGACTTAAATAGAGTGGTAGAGAAAGAGGCGAGACTGTTTCCGGCGTTACAGGGAGCTGAAGGAGATAAGGTCTGCCGACTGTTGCTTCTGTTTCATTACAACCTAAGAAACGAAAGAGATGGTTATTGAGACTGGGCTTTTTGGACCTGGCCGAGAAAACATTCTGATGGTCCAAAAGGAAGTTATTTTCCGAAAGCAAAACAAAAAACGTCGCGTGGCATCAGCGTGTTCAAAGTGAGGAAAGTACGTTGCGCCACTATATATAAGATGTGAAGTATGTTTTTGGATTTGGTGCCTCACGTTGAAAGTTATGATGGCTAGTTTCACTACAAGAAAATTGGTCAATAGCCACGACTTAACCACGAATCAGTCGTGGCTAGCAAATTATAGCTACGAAAAACCACAACACAGCCACAAATTAAAAATTTTAAATTACGTAGCTAAATCGTAGCTTGTCGTGGCAAAATAGCCACAAATAAAATTTTGAAGCTATTCGAAGCTAAATAGCCACAACTAACCACAAACATGTTCGTTGCGAAATCTAGCCACTATTAGCCACAAGTTTGTTGTGGAAAATAACTAGCTATGACAGGTTATGTCTATTGGAAGCTATAATTGCCACAACTGGCAACAAAAAATTTTTTTGGCAACTAATTGACACGAATTGCTATGAAGTTTTCGTAGCTAATATTTGCTATAGAACAGTTCGTAACAATCCGTATCTACCTACAGTTTTTATTTGGGTTGGCCACGGATAGAGTCGTGACAATCCGTGGCTATGTGAATTTAATCACGTGAAAAATACCAGCAGTTAGTTAGAATTCATATAACCCACAACATCGTCGTGGCCATCCATGGCTATAGTTATTCAAATCTCTTGGGTGATGAAGCGAGTGAAGATAAGAGACTAGCATTCAAACGGCTGGTCCTTATTCTTGCTAGGAAACGAGATGGAACGGTGAAAGAATATACGACGGTAGTGATTGATAAAGTGTGACTTTTGGTGTAAGTATAAACTACTAATGTTTAAATATTGGTTAGGAACTGGACATAGTGTGTTCATCCAACGCCAGGATGTTGTAAGGTAATACTACTTACTCATATACATATAAGACCTTAATCTTTAACACGCTTGGGCTGCAATGCAGACTCTATATGTTGTCTTCTAGGGTTGCACAACGGAATTTTCTTCGGATGTACCCTAAAGGGATTGGATTTAACTCAATTAACTACGGATCCTTATTGGTTGGACTCATGGATCATAGTTGATTGCGTTTGATATGCAGGTATGAAAATAAGGTTTCAAATGGCTAAGGTTGTCTTGGCTGGTAAGATAAAGTGAGACATTTGGGTTTAAGCGTCTAGGAACTTGACACGACATGTTTATCCAACACCAAGGTGTTGTAAGGTAATATTACTTATTCATATACATATACGACCTTAATGTTCAACACGCTCGCATGTATTGCAACGCTTAATCTATATGTTGTCTTCTAGGTTTACGCAGAGTAATTTGCTTCAGATATACCCTAAAGGGACAAGATTTAACTCATTAAACTACAGATCACTTATTGGTTGGACTCATGGAGCACAGATAATATTTAGCTCATTAAACTACATATCACTTATTTTGGACTCATAGAGCACATTTGATGGCGTTTAATATTCAGCTACCAAAATAAGGTTTCAAATGGCTAAGGGTGCCTTGACTGGTAAGCTACCTTTTTGGCATTTTTTTGAAGGCTCTGATCCTATATATGTCCAATCTCTTTTTACGGCCACTTTGCTGACGTATGGAGGTTGCGTATGTATCAAGAAATCTGGCTTCTTAACGGAGAAAGGTTTTCATGGCGAAATGTCTGACATTTATATATTGTTTAGTTGCTTTTTTTTTTTAACTCTTTGTTAGGTAGATATGTTTTCTTTCCTTTGTCTATTGTGTCTTGCAATCATTAAGATGAATGATAGTTATTTGCTAAATGGTTTTCTTCTTTTGCTTTGACTTAGGTTTAGCTCATCAGGTAGAGCCAATGGGGGTCACATACATGTTAATTAAGAAACATAACTTTTTTTGAATAAGATGTTTTGTGGTGAAGTGTTTGACATTTACAGATGGTTTCGTTGTTTTTTTTCTTTTTTCTTTCTACTTTTTCTTGGGTGGTTATGGTTTCTTTCTTCTGTTTATTGTGTTTTAAACCCGTTAATATGAACGATCATTATGTACGAACTGTTTTTCTTCTTATTCTTCTTCTAGATTTGAGTTCTATGGTCTGTTCATGACACGTAAATTCTGGATTACGTTCTCAAGGATAAAATCAAGCTTTTTTAATTTGGACTAATTTTAGTGAATTGATAGATCTCAGCTTTTCTATGGAGGATACTCGGAAACATCTGACTGTTTTTGTTTACAATTTTCTATCTGTTCTCTTTGGTGTTTTCTTATTTACACTGTTTTGGTTGGTGTCTATCTTTATTAATTGCATTTTTTCTATGATAGTATGAAACTATTTATGCGTGACATGATGGCTTAGGTGTTATTCATTTATTGATTTTGAAATCTGTATAGGATTTATAAATCTATGAAAAATATTCTGATTTCCAAATCTAATAATAAGTATGTACAAATCCGAGAGTTTTACCTCGGATTTTAGTTTTTGTATTTTTAACAAACAAATCCACTCAAATTCATTATAAAATTAAATCCACTAATAAATCCGTATGATTGAATAACACATGATTTGAATTTAGATTTATAAATTATAAAATCAATAACACATGATTTAAATTAGGATTTATAAATCATAAAACCAATTGTTGGGGTCAAAACCCACTCCTCAGGGATTGATGAACTAAAGAGCCGAGCATGCACGCTAAAGATCGATCCGAGCATCGGGCCAGTAAGCGAGTTCATTCTAAGGATAAACGAGCTAGCCAGATTCCTTGCCCATGACCAGGCCGCCGGATTCTTTGTGCACAAAGGCCAGCCAGCCAGTTTCTCTCCATGCACAAGTCCAGGCCGCCCAATTCTCCATGGACGATCCAGCCAGCCCGTTTCTCTACGAACACGGCCAACCAGCCAGTTTCTCTCCATGGACGATCCAGCCAGCCCGTTTCTCTACGAACACGGCCAGCCAGCCAGTTTCTCTCCATGGACGATCCAGCCAGCCCGTTTCTCTACGAACACGGCCAGCCAGCCAGTTTCTCTCCATGGACGATCCAGCCAGCCCGTTTCTCTACGAACACGGCCAGCCAGCCAGTTTCTCTCCATGGATGATCCAGCCAGCCCGTTTCTCTACGAACACGGCCAGCCAGCCAGTTTCTCCCCATGGCCAATCCAGGCCGCCAGTTTCTCCCCATGGTCAGTCCAGGCCGCCAGTTTCTCCCCATAGTCAGTCCAGGCCGCCAGTTTCTCCCCATGGTCGGTCCAGACCGCCAGTTTCCCTTTATGCACGATCCAGCCAGCCAGTTTCTCCTCGCGAACAATCCAAACCGCCAGTTTCTCCATAAGCATGGCCAGGCCGCCCAATTCCCCCTCAGGAATGCCCAGGCCGCCAGTTTCTCCTCATGAGAAATGGGCGGTCTGGACTTCCCAAAGAAACGGGCAGGCTGAGCAGGAAACCGGCGGGCTGGATTCCAACGAGAAACGGGCTGACTGACTTCACACAGAAAACAGGCGGACTGAGTTTACACGAGAAAGTGGCGGACTGAGTTTTGAAGAAAGAAACGGGCGGACTGAGAAAATGGCGGGCTGAGTTTTTGAAAGAAAGAAACGAGCGGACTGAGAAAGAAACGGGCGGACTGAGAAAGCAGCGGGCTAAGTTTTTTTTAAAAAAAAAACTAAAGAGAAAGAAAGAAATGGGCGGGCTGAGATCAGACGAGGAACGGTCGGACTGAATCCTTATCCGAAGATCCGACCCGAAATCGCTTAGCTCGAAATACTATTCACATACCAATCAAACCAAAGAAGGGATTCGATCTCAGTAAAGAGTCGAGACTAGGTGAACCGGAATCAAATTGGACCGAGGCCGGACAAAGAGGCGGGCTGCAAAAGACTTGGGCCGTGGATCGAGCCCAAACCAACTAAGGTCGGCGGATGGAGAAAGGAGCAAAGTCCCACATCGCCTATGAGTACTTTTGACGCCTTAGGTCGCCTAGTATATATAGACATGTATGTATTAGGTTGAGATTCATTCAGAATCCGAGTATAAGGGCTTTCGCAATATAAGACACTAAGCATTTGCGAACTTTCTTGTACTTTGGCAAAAACCACTTAATAAAATCATCTTTTTTCAGTTTCGGTCCTCGAGTTCTTATAAGATAGGATTATCGAACCCCCATTTATATAAGTTTTTGATTGTGTTAGTTTCGACTCTCACAGTTTGGCGCCGTCTGTGGGGACGAGAAATATTCTAAACCTTAAGGACTAGAGGATACGAAAAGGAAGACGATGACAATTGGAGCAGGAAACAATGACGGGAACGACCAACCGGTCGGAGGAGCCGCAGCCGGGACGTCCGCAGCTGGAGCAACCAACGCCGGAGCTACCGGGATCGGCACCACCGGAACCACCGCCGCCGCACTAACAAGATTCGGGATGCCGACTGAAGATCCGGTTTTAACGAGAGTGGACGGCACTGGAGCAAACAGTCTAGCTCAAGATATAACGGGGATCGGCGAACTAAGAAACATGATAACCAAACTCATGGAGCGCCAAGACAGGCAAGAAAGAGCGACAACACAAGAGATTGCAACCATTCGAGAATTGGCTCAGGGCCCTCGAACACTCCAAGCAAGGCGTCTCCGTTTCTCGCCACGTACAATCACTCCAAGAAGGCAGAGCACCGACGAGCAAACCCCCGTCGTGACGAGAGAAGAACCATCCGAACCACCTCCGCTGAATCGAAAAAGCGCTGCAAGAAAAGCAGCCGGGCAACCAACTTCGACAGTGACGGATGCCGGAGACGGGAGAACCACCGCAAACGAGTCCAACCACGACGAAGTCGAAACGGACGATGAAGCCAGAGATGCCGAGGAAGAAGAAAACCTACTCTGGGTGAAGCAACGAATGGAAGCCGAAGAACGGGACAAAACGGGAAGGTCAAGCCGAGGAACCCATAACTCGAGCCGGAAAAGCGAAATGGACGAGCTCCGAGCCCAGCTGAACTTCACGGCGAACCAAATGAGAGAAGTACAATCGCAAGTTCACAAGGCAATCAGTGCTGCACCCGAGATCGATCGAGTTCTAGAAGAAACCCGGAAGATCCCGTTCACGTCGAAGATCACGAGCGTGAGACCTTCCGACCCAGGAAAGATCCGAGTGCCATTCTATGACGGAACAACAGATCCAAAGGCTCACATGACAGCTTTCCAGATCGCCATGGGTAGAGCCCGTTTCAAGGACGAAGAAAGAGACGCAGGATTCTGCCTACTCTTCGTTGAACACCTTAAGGGAGCAGCTTTGACTTGGTTCTCACGCTTAGAGAGGGATTCGATCGACAATTTCGACCAGCTATCCTCAGCCTTCCTGAAGCACTATTCGCTCTTCATAAGCCGTCTAACGTCCGACGCTGATCTCTACTCGCTGTCCCAAGGACCAAACGAGAGCCTCCGCGACTTCATCGAGAAATTCAAGACGATAGTATCAAAGGTCGACGGTCTGAGCGACAATGCCGCTATCGACGCCCTGAAGAAGTCCCTGTGGATCAACTCCCGTTTCCGGGAGGAAATCACTTTGCGTCCACCTGTGACCATTCAAGACGCCCTTCACCGCGCTTCCAATTTCATCATCCATGAGGAAGACATAAAGGCCTTCACTAGAAAAAATCAACCGTCCAGGACGACGATAAAGAGCACGGCACCAGCGAGTGACAGAAGGAGTGGACGAAGCAGCGCAAGTGACGAAACAGGTACGGGCGGAGCCCACAATTACCAAGTGAGCACCGAAAGGTCACCTGAAGAATCCGGACGAGGAAAGGGATCATGGAACACTTGGACTCGGACGGGCTACGACGACAAAGCGTACTGCACCTTCCATAAGACCAAAGGACACTCGACCGAAAATTGCAGGACAATCGCGAGAAAACTCACGGCGAAATTTTTGGCGGGAGAACTTGGGGGCGGAGTCACCTTGGAAAGCCTCGGAGCGGTAAACGAAACTGAAGAGGTCCAAGACGATCGCCCCAACGGGGAGCTTCCCCAAAAGCCAGCCGAAGAAATGCCTAAGCGAGGGAGAAGATCAAACGAGGACGCCCCTGCCGGAAACCGAAGGAGAATCCACATGATCATCGGTGGGTCCCAATATTGCCGAGATACAGTCGCATCCATCAAAGCTTTCCTAAGGCGAGGAGACCAAGAAACCAACCCACAAGCACCAATCAAGCAAAACAGCGACCTGATCGCGTTCAAAGAAAGCGACGCCGAGGGACTGGAACAACCACATGACGACCCGCTAGTGGTAGAACTAGATATCAACGATTACGATGTGTCCAGAATCTTAATCCACACCGGAAGTTCCGTAGATGTAATATTCCGAGAGACATTGCGGCGAATGAAGATCGACCTATCAGAAGTGAAGCCGAACCCAAGGTCTTTGACCGGATTTTCTGGCGAGGTTACTGTGACGGATGGAACGATCCAACTCCCGGTGCGTGCAGGCGGAGTAACGAAGATAGTAAACTTCGCGGTGGCTAATCATCCTGCAATTTATAATGTTATCCTGGGGACCCTGTGGATCAACTCGATGCGATCAATTCCATCGACGTATCACTTGTGTCTGAAATTCCCGACCCCGAGCGGAATCAAGACAGTATGGGGAAACCAAAAAGAGGCAAGGGTCTGTTTCCTGGCAGAGCAAAAACTCAGGAATCCGACAGTGCCGCCAAGAGAAAATCCCAAGCGCAAGGATGCCGACACAAGTCTAGAGCCACCAAACAAGACAAGCAGAACCGAAAAATTCGAAGAAACCGAAGCTCCGCCCGCAAAAGACGAAAGCAACTCGGACAAGCCAACAATTACAGAAGAAAACAAGTCCAAGACCACAGAAGTCGTGAAGGACGATGCCTTACCCAAGGCCTAAACTCACTAAAAAAAAAAATGGAACTACGGGTGACTTGATCCCTTTTCGCGAAGGGTACGTAGGCAGCTCGCTTAAAAAACGAGTTCAGTTGCCCCCCTCCATAAAAAAGGGGGGGAGTGGGTCCGTATATATCTATACTCCCGCAGAACCTAATCGGCACTATATTTTCGGGAAAAGTTCGAACGATGAACACTGAGACTTAGCATCTCACAACCCATCAAAAATTCGAACAATCTCTCGAAAATGTCGACCAAGGCATGAACTCCGGATGAACACTGGGACTTAGCATCTCACAACCCATCCGGATTAACTGACGATCCACCCAACGAACAAAGAAAAGGGCGAACCACGGATGAACACCGGGACTTAGCATCTCGCAACCCATCCAGGTTCGTTCACCCGACGATTCAACTCGGACAAGTTTTCACGATTCACTCAAGCTTTCAAAAAATTCGTCTGTTGCTGGCCACAACAAGACATTCACATCACAACCATGGTTCTTTCAACATCCCGCAGCGGATAAAAGTAGCGCGCTATACAAATTTCCGGATAATATCTGAGAGGCGTAACCTGATCGGGAATGCGGGAAGCGTCAGGACGATATTCTGTTAAGCTTATCTTCAGGAGCGTCTCGTAAATTGGGAATATTACGAGGCGTCAACCGCGAAATAAGCTCACTAAACCCAGTAAACACCATGCACAAACACTGGTCGTAACACATCTCGAAGGCGCAGTACCAAACCGGCTCTAGTACGAGATCTTAAAAGCGTCTCTTCAAAAGGGAAAACGAAGGGGGCAAGCGCACCAAGTTTCTCGCAACAACAAAACAAACCCAGAAAGTATCCTCGACGATACACTGGTCCTAACGATCGGCATGCCCGGCAAAGCATCCAAATCACAATATTCGAGACTCAAGTCAATCAAAATTCAAAGGCAGTCAAAAGACGAATCAAAGATAATGCATAAAGAAACAGAGAGTTCAACAAAGGATCCGACGATCCGAAGATAGCAAATACAAACAAGGTTCAAAGAGACCTGAAATAACACAAGTACAAATTACAAAGCACCGTCCTACTCGGACTGGGCACCATCATCCTGGGCTCCAAGGTTGGTACCGGCGGTGTCCATCACTCCAACCCCAGCAGCCTCATCCGCAACCTCACCAGGACAACACTCAGATACATACGGAGACACGGGTGAGTAAACCAGCAACTTAGAGTAGGCATCCAAACCCCTCTCGAAAGTACCTACTTCGCTCTCACGCTCTTTTGCCGTTACCTTCACATCGGCATACTCCTTCTCAACAGTCGATCGTTTCTCCACGATATCTTCAAGCATAATCATGTTCCCCGAGATCTCCGTGACCTCCGCATCAATGCGATGAGCATCGGCCAACGCGGCCAACGAAGCCTTCGCCGTCTCGAGACGAGCGTAGAACTTCTGAGCGTCCGCCCACCTCTGCTGCTTCATAGCCTTGCTAAGGCTCTTCTCATTGACCTTCTTCTCTCGTTCCAGCGCGTCCCGGTACTCCTTCATCTCCTTCCTGTACTTCTTGGACTTCTTCTTCTCGGCCTCCAGCGCCTTCTTCAAAGCCTCAGCTTCCTCAGCATGGATCCTGGCTTTCTCCGCTTGGCGCTGAGCCTCGAGGACAGCAGCATCGTGCGCTACCTTGGACGAATGCGCGGCGGCACAAAGCTAAAACAAACCATGGAAAACACTTAGCCAAAAGAAAGAGGCCAGAATCTAAACGCAAAAAGACGAAGGGAAAGAAACACAGGACTTACCGCAACCGCGTGAGAAGCCATTAAGCCGTAGGAGTTCGGGTACTCCCAAGAAGGGACAATCCCAGAAGGAGAATCGTTAATCCAGGCGGCCAACCTTAGTGATTCAGAGTGACTCCCATCAACGGTTTTGCTAGCATCAAAGGAAAAACCAGAACCAGCGGTTTCAGTCGGATCGGACCTAGTGCCTCGAGTGTTCCTCGGCCTGCTGGTCCCATCATCGACTTCTTTTCCTTTACCAGCTGCAGAAGATCTCGTCCTCCTTTTGAGGACGAGATGAAAGAAGGGCACACACCGCTCCAAGGACAGGAACAATCTCCGGCACCTCCGGAGCATTCCCAGACGAGCCGCCTTCCTCGACATGATTGACTGGAGGTTCAACCCGAACCTGAGACCCCTCGGTCTGCGAGGCATCCAGCTTCTTAGACTTACGGTAGTTGACAACTCCCTTCATTTCCGGCAAGTCGATTGGATCGCAGAAGTCTGGACCCTTAAGTGGAAGCTCTCCGTCGAGGATAAGCCGAGCCTCTAAGAACCGAGTCCAAAGATCAAGGTCTTTCCAGTCCACCTTCTTCAGGCAGAGAGTGTCGATAACTTCGTCAAAGTTAAGCGGAAAGTACGGAAAAATAGACGGAACTGCAAAACGAACAACAAAGAACAACTTGTTAGAATAAACACAAGGAACACAACAGGATGTGCGCACAAGCAATCATCTACCAAGCGCTTTCCACTGAGATTGCATCCGGCCAGCATACTGTTCGCCAACAGCGGCGGCGTTCGCGGCAACGTAAAAGAACTTCTCCCTCGGAACCTTGCAGTTGCTATCAAGGCCGGTGGAAAATCTGCGAAGCAAACTGGTTCGGTAGGAAATGAGATAAGATAATTCTCCGGATTTCTTCACGTTGAAGCAATTCAACAGGTGACTCAGCCTCAAGTCTGCCCCAGTCTCAATACTTCGGACTACGCCGGCCATAAGCTGCTTAAGCGCCTGAGCTTTCAGCTGCGAGATTGCAATCCCGTAAAACGCCGCGAATTGAAGGATCAGCCTCGGGATTGGGAACCACATGAACGACTTGTAAAACATAGCCTCGTACATCGAGAAGTACCCATCCGGACAGCGATCAATACTCTCACCCACTTTGGGAAGCATGATCTGAATCTCGTCCGAAAAATTAAATTTGAACTTCAAGTCGCTCAAAGAGCTTTCGGAAGACCAAGTAGTCCCTGCCGGGACAGGATACTTCGGCCTAGAATTGGCCTTAGAAGATTTCGGGGCTGGAACTCGGACAACCGCCCTCTCATATCCGAAGTATGCATCCCGCTCACCCGGAGATATAGGTTCCGACTTGACCAGGTTGTAGCAAGGAGGACACGAATCAGGAACTCGACCATCCTGTCAATATTCATCCTCGCCTCTAGGCATAACTAAGCCGTCACCAACCAAAGGAAGTCGGCCCACTTCGCAAGAGCTGGCCAGACCGCCACTCCTTCTACTTGAAGAGCTCAGACCGCCACTTCTACTAGTAGAAGAAGCCAAGTCGCCCGATCTCGAGGAGCTAGCTAAACGATTCTTCCTCCTTCGTGAAAGGGGCAGACCGCCATCATCCTTCGGACTGGCCAGACCGCCATTTTCTCCTGTGTCGGCCAGGCCGCCTAAATCCCCAAGAGGAACGAGTCCACCCATTTCTCCGAGGCCGCCAGTTCCTTCTGGGACCAAACCGCCCATTCCATCTCGGCCCGTAGCACCATCCGGATAATCGAGCCCAGATCCACCATACTCACCAACCTGAGGAAGATGACCGAGATTGACACTCCACTGCAGACCATCAGGCTGAAACAAGTCGTGGACTACCCCAGCATCAAAATCCTCAGTTTGACGAATATGGGCCGGATCGATCTCAAAGTTCGGAACGTCAAAAAAAAAAAAAGAGAGAAAGGGAAGATCAAATCGCCTTTTCCTATTGCCCAGGGCGCCATTTTCTTCTACACACATCCAACTCGCCTCAAGGCATACTATCCGAGCTCTCCGTCCACCAATCCCGATAAACGCTCTACGTAAAGCTCTTAACTTCAGCGAGCGGAAGCAATGAGCTGGGGGGCTAACTGTTGGGGTCAAAACCCACTCCTCGGGGATTGATGAACTAAAGAGCCGAGCATGCACGCTAAAGATCGATCCGAGCATCGGGCAAGTAAGCGAGTTCATTCTAAGGATAAACGAGCTAGCCAGATTCCTTGCCCATGACCAGGCCGCCGGATTCTTTGTGCACAAAGGCCAGCCAGCCAGTTTCTCTCCATGCACAAGTCCAGGCCGCCCAATTCTCCATGGACGATCCAGCCAGCCCGTTTCTCTACGAACACGGCCAGCCAACCAGTTTCTCTCCATGGACGATCCAGCCAGCCCGTTTCTCTACGAACACGGCCAGCCAGCCAGTTTCTCTCCATGGACGATCCAGCCAGCCCGTTTCTCTACGAACACGGCCAGCCAGCCAGTTTCTCTCCATGGACGATCCAGCCAGCCCGTTTCTCTACGAACACGGCCAGCCAGCCAGTTTCTCTCCATGGATGATCCAGCCAGCCCGTTTCTCTACGAACACGGCCAGCCAGCCAGTTTCTCCCCATGGCCAGTCCAGGCCGCCAGTTTCTCGCCATGGTCAGTCCAGGCCGCCAGTTTCTCCCCATAGTCAGTCCAGGCCGCCAGTTTCTCCCCATGGTCGGTCCAGGCCGCCAGTTTCCTTTTATGCACGATCCAGCCAGCCAGTTTCTCCTCGCGAACAATCCAAACCGCCAGTTTCTCCATAAGCACGGCCAGGCCGCCCAATTCCCCCTCAGGAATGCCCAGGCCGCCAGTTTCTCCTCATGAGAAATGGGCGGTCTGGACTTCCCAAAGAAACGGGCGGGCTGAGCAAGAAACCGGCGGGCTGGATTCCAACGAGAAACGGGCTGACTGACTTCACACAGAAAACAGGCGGACTGAGTTTACACGAGAAAGTGGCGGACTGAGTTTTGAAGAAAGAAACGGGCGGACTGAGAAAATGGCGGGCTGAGTTTTTGAAAGAAAGAAATGGGTGGACTGAGAAAGAAACGGGCGGACTGAGAAAGCAGCGGGCTAAGTCTTTTTAAAAAAAAAAACTAAAGAGAAAGAAAGAAATGGGCGGGCTGAGATCAGACGAGGAACAGTCGGACTGAATCCTTATCCGAAGATCCGACCCGAAATCGCTTAGCTCGAAATACTATTCACATACAAATCAAACCAAAGAAGGGATTCGATCTCAGTAAAGAGTTGAGACTAGGTGAACCGGAATCAAATTGGACCGAGGCCGGACAAAGAGGCGGGCTGCAAAAGACTTGGGCCGTGGATCGAGCCCAAACCAACTAAGGTCGGCGGATGGAGAAAGGAGCAAAGTCCCACATTGCCTATGAGTACTTTTGACGCCTTAGGTCGCCTAGTATATATAGACATGTATGTATTAGGTTGAGATTCATTCAGAATCCGAGTATAAGGGCTTTCGCAATATAAGACACTAAGCATTTGCGAGCTTTCTTGTACTTTGGCAAAAACCACTTAATAAAATCATCTTTTTTCAGTTTCGGTCCTCGAGTTCTTATAAGATAGGATTTTCGAACCCCCATTTATATAAGTTTTTGATTGTGTTAGTTTCGACTCTCACACCAATAACACTGGATTTCATTCAGATTCTCAAATCCATTCAAATACATAAACAAATAACCCCCACTAATCTATAAACCAAAGCTATTATCTCTTTGCTATCGACTCATTCTATGTCTTTACTTCTTTCCTGTTGATACATCTTATGTCTTGACAGAAAATAGAAAATCAGATTTTTTGCTGTCGGCACAGCTTGTGTCTTGCCAAAAAATTGATACGGGATGTGTGAATTATTGCTTCTTTTGCTGTCAACTCATGTCATCTTCTCTTTGTATAATGGCGAGATGTTTCAGATTGGTCTGGTTTCCTCTGTCCATGAGTTTTGTCTTTAGATTTATGCTCTGGTTTCAACGATTTTTTTTTTTGGTCGGTGTGATCGTATAAGATGTGGATTTATCATTTTGGTGGATTTATAAATCCTTGGTTATCCTAAATTTATCCCATATAATAGCTTAGATGTATAAAGATAATTCCTTAAACATCGACTAAATCAACAAAATCAGTGGTCCGATATATTGATTTTTACGATAAACACTGAATAATAGCATACTCTATTCTATCTAAATAAATACTTAGAACAACGACATACAACTTTACCTAAATATATCGCATTCAGTATCGTGATGTATACACGTACACACAAAACTATATATCAAGAGCTCTCGTCCAAAATAAGGGATTTCCATCTCAATGACGGTTGAGTACCCTTCTTTGCCTGTAGTAAGTTACCATTCTTGAAGTATCTACTGCGAAGGGCACGAAAGAGATGGCTCTGATGGTGTTGTAGTAACTTCCAAACTTGGTTAGCGAGTAATGCTTGGTTAAACGTATGAAAGTCTCTAAAACCCAAACCTCACTGCAGTTTAGGCACGTCAAGATTCTTCCACGATACCCAGGACATCTTCCTTTTGCCATTTCTTTTACTCCACTAGAAGGAAGATAGTATGCTATCAATTTCTGAGCAGAGTTCCAAGGGTAACTTGAAGCAGTTCATCGAATATACTGGCATAGCAGATGCAACATCTGAACAAAGGATAAATAAGTATGGGGATAAAGGATCACCCTGTCTTAACCCACGTGACGTGCCAAAAGAACCGTAAGGACTCCCATTGATCAATACCGAGAAGGAGACAGAAGAGACACATGTCATAACCCAACTGATCCAAGTTTCCGAGAAACCCTTCTTCCTCATAACTTCCTCTAAAAATGTCCATTCAATGCGGTCATATGCTTTACTGATGTCTGTTTTAACAGCCATATAAGCAGGAGAGATGAGTTTACGTACCCTTAAAGAATACATTGCTTTGTGACCTAGTAGAACATTATCTGTAATC
Source organism: Isatis tinctoria (assembly GCA_010577795.1). Classification (NCBI taxonomy): domain Eukaryota; kingdom Viridiplantae; phylum Streptophyta; class Magnoliopsida; order Brassicales; family Brassicaceae; genus Isatis; species Isatis tinctoria. Next base: position 19,232,228 of record CM021250.1, read on the forward strand.
TGCCTGCCCGGGATAAAAGCCACTTGGTGTTCTGATACAACCTGGGAAAGTAGGCCCTTGAGTCGTGAAAACAGAATTTTGGAGATAACTTTGTAAATGACATTACACAAAGCTATCAGACAGAAATCCTTCATTGTTTCAGGTGGAGTGATCTTTGGAATTAGGCAAAGATTTGTATGATTGAGCATTAGTGGCATAACTCCAGTATCGAAGAATTGTTGAACTGCATTGATCACATCCTGTCCCACTATGTGCCAATAATGTTGATAAAATTTGGCAGTGAACCCGTCAGGCCTGGGTGCCTTCATGGCACCAATGGAGAAAACACTCTGTCGGACTTCTTATGCCGTTGCAGCTCTAGTGAGTTGTGTATTCATGTCATTTGAGACAAGTGGGTGAATATTCAAAAGGAAAGTCCATGTCCCCGAGATTTGAAGAAGTAAAGAGCACCGAAAAGTACCCTTGGGCTTCAATACTGATACATTCATTGCTCACTATATCATTTGAATAAGAATCATTTATTGACAGGGTCTTGTTCCTTGCTTGGCGATTCTTCGTGGTTGCATGATAGAACCGTGTATTATGATCACCATAGTTTAGCCATTGTTTCCTGCTTTTTGTAAACCAGTAAGCTTCTTCATCCGCATACGCTTTATCCAGTTCAGAAAGAAGATGTCGTAGATCTGCTTCAGATTGCGGATACTGAGCATGTGCAGCATCGATATCGCGAATTAATCTACGAATACAAACTGAGGAGTTCGATATCGCGAATTAAACTGAAAAATTAACACAATTGATTATAAAAAAATATAAATAAACTTTAACTACTGCAAAACAGATTATGTAAAGGAATTATCCTATTTGACACATATAAACCTATATATGTATAAGAAACTAGAAACTTAGTTACAAAAATAATATTTAGTTCAACGTTAACAAAACTAAACTTAAATTATATAATTTTACAACGATTATGATATTAAAAATAAAATATCATAAAATTATTTCAAAAATCATGGTCCTACACTTTAATGCTGATTAGAATCATGATCTGACTAAATAAGTTTCGACTAAAAATCAACAAATCTTATATTTTAGTTTCTACAAAGTAAAACAAGTAAAAACAAAAAACATACTAAAATACGGTTTAATAACGGGTTAAATTTTAATAAATTATATAATTTTATTAAAAGTAAAACTGTTTACACATCTCAAACTTTGACATTTATGAGTACATATTATCCAAAAGATGAATATTAAAAATGTAATAAAAAGTCAAACAAATAAAAAATAAATTTAAAGATCTTCCTTACTATTTAATTGAAATATTTTCGAAAAGATAATCCATATTAAATTGATTTTTTTTCCAAAAAACAATTATGCGCTTTGAAAGAATGCGTAAAACTCATGTATTGATATAAATTAATTTTCAATTTGAAAATCTGGATTTTTCAGATGTTAAAAATGATAGGTTTAAATGCAACTGCTGCATCTAGAATACAAAAAAAAAAAAAACTAACATTGACCAAACTAAACATAATCCCTCATCTCATTGTCTTCATTATGTTGTCTTCATTCACGCGCTACGCGCGTGCCATTTTCACTCTTAAAATTTATATCACGCACAATTTTCATTTTAAAAATTTGTAAAACTAATACAATTTATAAAAAAAATTCTTATTATATATATGTTAAGATCTATTATTCATGATTTTATTTGTATGCTTCTACAGTTGTCAGATTTTTAAAAACTACTATATAGAAAAGTCAGATATACAAAAAAAGAAGAAAAATCATAGTTAAGTTTCATACATTTTTCTTTGAAAGTAATTACTAATAATATGTTTAACTAATAGAATTATGGTAGAATTATGTTTACATACTAATCATTTTATACTCTGCTTTATTACTTTGCTTTATCAACTGCTGCACGCGCTTAACAAACAATTTTAACTAGTTTTGATATCAAGTTCTTTGAGTTTCGTGTCATGATCATACACTATGAATATTCTTCTAGGTTGAGTAATGATAAGTCATGTGCTTGTGAAACGCTTTATGTAACATCCCGATTTCTGGTATATATAGAAACATGTGGGAGAGATTAAAAGAACTGATTTGGCTACCTATGTCACCAAAGTGCACTTATCTTTTCAGTCACACATCCGGAAAGAACTCCAGAGTTAAGCGTGCTTGAACTGGAGCAGTGGAAGGATGGATGACCTACCTGGAAGTGATTCGCGGTACTGTGTGAGTGAGGCCAAAACACGGGGAACAGTCATGTGGTGATTGCAGGGTCAGTATATCATGACTTTCGGGCCTCCCGGATAACGCACTGACCTTTAGACAGTGGTGGGGCCCACAAGCCCGACTGAGGGATGGGTGACTCACCGGTAGAGGCGGTTGGGGCGTCATAAATTTTTTTATAATTTCCAAAGAATATACAAAAGTGGTTTTTAGTGGCACAAAAGTTTAAGACTCGAGAGTTCGATGTTTGATCTTAACTTTCTTAATGTAATTCTAGTGGGCTAGTGGCTGGGTGAGATAAGTAGTGATCACTCAAAACATTACCGAACTAGTAAAACTCAGGTGTGCTCTGTTTTATTTTTTTCTCGCTTCTCTCACTCTTTTGTCAAAGATTAGCTTTTCTTGATTGAATGTCAAATTGCAGAAAATTGAAATTTTCTGTTTTGACTCTTTTTGGATAGTTCACATCTTGATCTATTGTTGGAGAAACGCATGTCTCCTCCTTTTCTAAGTCTATGATCTTCATAACACATAAAAAACTAATTAAAAGGATTGCCAGTCTTCATCTTTTTGTCATTAAAGATCAATCAATCACCATGAATTGGAAAGATGTGTTATGAATATGCATGCATGAAGTGATCCCCCTAATCACATGACAGTTTCAGTTCGTAAAGTTATCAAAAACTGATCAAAGAGCTTGTATGGAAGGGAAGATGGTAGAGATGGTGGTGGAATTGGGATTGACTCTCTCAATTTGTGGGCTTTGATTGACTTACTCAATCCACAGAGAACTAGAGCTGTTTAAATCACACAGAAGATTTGAATCCTATAATCTAATGAAACAATTTGAATCACTCAGATGACTCTAAAGACAAAATTTTTAAACAAATACACTCTTTGGATAAAAATAATAAAAAACTTATATTTTACTTTTTGATGAACTGAAAGGTGAGTTTTATAATGGCCTGGCTCTGATGATCTTATATATTTCTCAGATCACAAATGAAAAAAAATAAATAATTGAGAGAATCATGCAATTTGAGTAAAAAGTAACCATTGGAGGCTGAGATGGTGGAATGGCTAGAATCATTGGATACTTGGCTTCACTTGTATCTGGATGGCTTTAGGCTGTAAGTTAGCTTCCTTGGAACATCTTGAATGGTAAATGATTGGACGAAATCATAGCAATCTTGGTGGGAAAAAAGCTGTTGAGCTTTGATGAAAATCTGCTCCAAATGGGGTAAGTTGACCTGATCAGGTGTGGTCTCATGTAGCTTAAGAAGTATAGAGATGTAGATCAAAACTCCCAAAAGATTCAGCTCTGAAGGAATGGTCGTTGATAATTTATTACTCCAAGTGTGAATGCTTCCGGATATGCTAAGTTTGTAAGCAATGGGATCCTCCTGATCATCTGATTGCTAGTGCATGATGAGATGATAGATAACTCTCCTGAATTGTTACATGTGTCCCCTGAAATCTTAGATGTCTCTCCTGGTCGTCAAAGTCTTGTTTGATGATTTGATCCATGAGCTTCCAAATGAAGCAAACTGGGACACTTCTGGATTAAAGTTGAATACCTTTTAAACCGTATTGAATTTTGGTATGAGTCCAATTCTCTGTGGTTCTCTAATAAGTTAAGTTTCCAAAAAAAAAAATTGATTTTGTTGCTTAATTCCTCATGTTTGTTCAGATTCCTCCGTTTAGTAGTTGTTGGTCTTCATCAGGTTCTTTGGAAATGTGCTGGATTGAATCTTCAATAACTTCTTCTTGAGAAAAGATTTTTGGATGATTCCTCTTTGTAGTGGACTCTAGGTGAGTTGAGTGTGTAATAAAAGTATTGATTGAGTTGGAACATTTGATATTGACCTCCATTTGAGCTGAACTCTACTCGCTGGTCTACATAACTCTACTCAGCATCATGCATTCCTCTCCAAGATTCATGATTCCATACTCCATGGTCGGAAATGAGTTGTCCGGCTTAGTACTGATTTTGAGGTTCACATCACATCCTCTTCCCCTTGTAGTTATTTATCTGCATATAGATAAGTCAAGTTAGTACAATAAATTGTATGAGGATTTAGTGGCTTACCTTGGAGGCGGTTTTGGTTTGTGCTCAGTTGGGTTTAATGTTGAACATCTGGTGGCCTTGGTCTTGTTCACCATTGGAGGTGATGCCTCTTTGTTATGAGTTTGATTTATCAACAATGTCTTCTTTGATGGAACTTCTTTTGTGGTTTGTGTCCTTAGTACCTGAAATAATCTCAACACTTTGGACAAGAAACAAGTGCACTATATCTGAGTTTAAAACTATAGAGATAGATCTTGGAATACATAAACTCACATTAGCAGTTCTAGCAAGTTGAAAAATAATATGCTCTTTCCTATCTTAAATGCTACTTTTCTTTAGTTCATAGATGACTAAAGCTTCTTCAGGGCCTTCACCAGTTGGTGTAGAAGTTCATGCTTCTCCACTTTATAGGTTGGTGGTACATTTTCCTCCAATTGCTTATCTTCTTCTTTCTCATTCTCCTGTGGAAAAGTCTAGTGTGTAATCTTCTTTTCTTCACCTCTGCTTGTAGGTATTTCTTCTTGTCATATTCTTGGATCAAAACTCTTTGGCAAAGACCAATATGTAAGTCTAGAATTGGAATTTAAAGATGAGCTTGAACTAAACCATCTCTTTCCTTAGATATTTCTGATTTTATTTATAGTGATGTGGTTGATCATCTAAAAAATTTTAGATGGACAAGTTGTAGCAAAATTCCCTCTCTAATGACATCTATAACAAGTTAAATCTTTGAGATTTAAAAAGGTAGAAGACTTGCCTTGGTGTTGTGTGTCTTGCTCCTTGGATATGGTGTTGGACTTAGATGCAATTTCTTTAGGAGCTTCTTGTAATTCTTCTAAAATCTTCTTTGCTTAAGCAATCTTCTTAACTTCTGATTTTCTTGGTGAAGTCGGTGTAAGCACTTTCTTTGGTTCATACAAGTAAGCATACTTATGCTTATGAGTAAGTTTTGGCTCTGATGTGGACATTAATCTTCTTGTTTTTGCTTGGTTTTGGGGTTTGGTGTTGATGTCGTTGCGGTTTTGATACTTCTTTACACACTCCCTATACATCCTTCTGTTAAGTTCTCCCTAGCTAATCTAGTATTGGATTGTTGTAAAAACTTGGAGTACACTCCTTTAGCCATCATTGTAAGCATCTCCAATGAGTGCTCCAACAGCATAAGACAGAATTTCTTCTTTGGGAATGTTGTTGGTTCCTAACCATTGCTTCATTGTGGTTTTCCATTGGAGATAATCTTCAGGATTCTGACTATAGCGTGAGCAGGATAAGTGTTTGGAGTTTGGAACTCTTCTTTTATAGCTCTTGTTCTGTGATCCGGATGAAAAAGTGTAGCTTGGTGCTTGGTTAGATACTGAAGTATAATAAGACTTCTCTTAGTGTTATGGAAAAGACTTGTAGCAGTACTCCCCCTTTGATTATACACTATAGTCTGAGTAGTCATGCTCATCTAGCCTTGACTTTGGAGCTTCGGATGGTGTGCTTTCATACCAATGCTCCTTTGTAGTGGAATGCCTTCGGTTGGTGGAATAAAAGTATGGTGGTTCTGGTTCCAGCTCTTCCTCATGTGGTTCTTCTTCAGCCAAAGAACTGGTGTAGTTTTTATCTGCCCATGGTGCTGGCTCAAGATCTCCATCATTTGGATCTTCCTCATAGTCATCTTCTTGATCAGGCAAGACTTGATCTTCTTGTTCCCATTCATCCTCATATGGGTCTTCTTCTTCTTTTGCTAATTTGTACCTTGTATAACATTAGCTAAGCAAATTCAAATTGAAACACAAATATAATAAGTTTTATTTTTCTCTTTAAACATCTGTCAAATGTTCACACACATTTTGGAAAGGGCAAATAGCCAAGCAAAGGAAAAATAGTTAATGCAATGCGATACGTTAATCTATATGATTTTCTTGACTTAACATATACAAAGTGATAGACAAATTAAACAACGGTAACAAATGTTTAGGGATGATAGTGAGATGATTCTAGGTGAATACAAAACTAATTAAGGCAAGCTAAATAAAATTACAAACAAATCAGGCAAACCTTTTATGAATTTGAATTCAGGGCAGCAAACGAAAATCAAATGCAGTGATTACGAGACTAAATGCAATAATTATTCAAATGAAACTATTTTTGTGGCAAACGAGATTCTAAAAACAAATCAAACACATAATTACATGCAATGTCAATTTTTTTTAATTGTTTTCAAATTTCAAAATGCAAACAAATTTAGACAATGATGGAATGCAATCAAACAAAGACTGACACTTTTTATGGAATTTTTAAATACAAATGAGAAACAAAACAAGTATGGAAGTAAATTCAAAAGTAAACAGATTTTGTTTTCCTAGTTTAATGAATAAGTCAAATAAAAGAAAATATGCAATCAGTAAATCAAACACAATTTTCATGGCTTTTTAGTTTAAGAATTCAAACGAAACAAAGCAAGCAGATTTTTTTTCTTTTAAATAAATAAAACAACAAAACATAAAAATGAGATATAAGGGGTAGATTGACACAACTTGATAACTCATTGCAGGAGTCCACACAAATTTTGTATAAACCAAGCCCACCAAGTATAACGATGCTTCAAAACTTCAAATAATTAAACAATCTAACCAAAAGCTAATATATATATATATATATATATATACATGTTCATAAATATTTTATTTCATAGATCATATGAATATATGTATATCTACATAGTATACATCCATAAAATCATAATGTCAAAGAGTGTTTTTAGATTACAAGAGGATGAATGCTCTCAATGTTCTTCAGAAGCGTAGATTTTATTTTTAGGGTTCGGGCAAGGGTAAGAATTAGTAAATCTTTAATGACATATGCATAAAATTTATCAAATAAATAAGGGTAATAAAGACTTTTTGTAATTAAAAAAGCTTAATGCTTTGGAAAAGCACTAATAATGAACATTGGACTAAAAATAATTTTGAGGCCCTCAATGCTCTCTTTCATGCTTAACTAATAAAACATGTTTGGTTTACCAAAGAGCATTTAGCCCACAAATATGCTCTACCAATAAGGACCTTAGATGTGTCTCCTGAATGCTTAGATGTCTCTCATAGTCGCCAAAGTCTTGTTTGTAGATGATTGGATCCATGAGCTTCCAAACGAAAAAAGTCAAGACACCTCTGTTTTAAAAGTTGAATACATTTTATAACGTAGTGAACTTTGGTATGATCCCAAATTCCCAATTCGCCTTGGTTCTGTGATAGGTGAAGTTTCTAAAACAATTGGATTTGTTGCTTAATTTCTCTTGGTTTGGTCGGAACCCTCCATTTAGTAGCCGTTGGTCTTCATCAGGTTCTTTAGAAATGTGCTGAATTAAATATTCAATAACTTCTTCTTGAGAAGCGATTTTGGGATGATTCTTCATTGTAGGGGATTCTAGGTGATTTGAGTGTGTATTACAAGTGTTGGTTGACTTGGAAAATTTGATATTGACCTCCGTTTGAGCTGAACTCAGCTCGCTGGTCTCCATAGCTCTCCTCAGCATCATGCATTCCTCTCCAATCTTCATAATTCCAGTTGGAAATGATTTGTCTCGCTTGGTACTGGTTCTGAGGGTCACATCACTGCAATGATCAAGTTAATCAAGTTAGAAAGTAAAACAATGACAATAGAAGAACCAATAACAAACAAGATACAGAAACACACAAAAATATAGAGAAGCATGCAATAACAATACTGTTGGGGTCAAAATCCCCTCCTCGGAGATCGATAGAACGAGAACTCAAGATGAAGAACAAACGGATCACGTTTCGGACATAAGGGCCAGCCGCCCCTGCTCTAGGCATGAGGCCAGCCGCCCATCATCCTGTCAACAATACACGGCGACTGGACCTGTCCGGGACTAAGTCCAGCCGCCCATCATCCTCTCATCAATACACGGCGGCTGGACCTGTCCCGAACTAAGTCCAGCCGCCCATCATCCTCTCATCAATACACGGCGGCTGGACTTGTCCCGAACTAAGTCCAGCCGCCCGTCATCCTTCCTTCGAGCATGATTCCCGGCTCAGATCGACCCAAGACCAAGCATCCGCACGGACTGATCCCAAGCGCCGACGAGGATTGGCCAGCCGCCGACGAGTGTTGTCCAGCCGCCCATGAGGATCATCCAGACGCCGATGGACCAGCCACCCATGCACATAAGCCAGAGAACGGGCGGCTGGAGATTTGTAGAAAAGGACGGGCGGCTTTGTCTCAGAAGTCATTGAAATGACCGGAACACTATTCACGCTGGAAAAACCGTTACACACTGTTCACGAAACACTATTCATCACGAGGAAAAGATAATCGAAAAATCAATTTAAGCTTAATCGAGATCTGGTTACTGTTCACGTTTTACTATTCACGGAGTACTATTCATCAAGAATCGGGACGGGCCAGGATCAGACCATGTGACGGATTGCTGAAGATTTCGGGCCAGGATTCGAGCCCAAAAGACTAGGTCGGCGGCTGGAAGGAAAGAACTTTGTCCCACATCGCCCATAAAGAGTTTTAGCCTCCTAGGTCTCCTAGTATAAATATAGACGCTTGTACTAGGTTGTGATCAACCCAATTCGAGTATTAAGGCTTTTTGCAATATAAGACTTTTCAGCTTTTGCAATTATTCTTGTACTCCCGAAAAATATCAATAAAAATATTTTTTTGCATTTTCGGTCCTTTAGTTCTTTTAAAATAGAATTTTCGGATCCCCAAAAAATATAAGTTTTGACAGTGTGAGTTTCGGCTCGTACAGTTTGGTGCCGTCTGTGGGGACGAGAAATATTTTAAACCCTAAGAGCGAGAGGATACGGAATGGAAGACGATGACCAGAAGAATCGACGACATCATCAACCAGCCGGTCGGAGCAGCTGGAAGGAGAACGCCCACCGACGGTACACCCGCGGCCGGAGCAGGAACGATTGCCGCCGGGATATCTGCAGTCGGAGCAATCGGAACTGGAGCAGCAGGGACTTCCACCGCTGCACTTACCAGATTCGGGATGCCGAGCGGAGATCCAGCCAGAACGGAAGCAGCCAACACCGCTCCCTCCGGCCTAGCCCAGGATATCACGGCGATCGCCGAGCTGAGGAGTTGGGTAGCCGAACTTGCGGAGCGGCAAAACAGGCAATAAAGATCGGCCGCACAGGAGAGAGCAGCCTCCCAAGAGCCAGCACAAGGCCCCCAGACTTTTGGAGCAAGACGCCTCAATTTCACCCCGCGAGCAGATACCCCGGGCAGGCAAAATCCCAACGAGCAGACTACCGTTGGCACGAGGAGAGAACCGTCGGCACCACCCCCTTTGCACCGAAAAAGCGCCACTAGGCGGACCGCCGAACTGCCAACCTCTACGGTGACCAACGGCGAAACAAGAGAAGACGCCACAAACGAAGCCAGCCAAGAGGAAAGCGAGACTGACAACGAGGATAGAGAGCTAAACGCGGACGAGGAAGAGCTTCGATGGATAAGGGATCAAGAAAAGGCGGAACGAGCAACCCGAGCAAACCGATCCGCAAGCCCGAGGATTGAGTTGGATGAACTCCGCGCCCGACTAGAGTCCATAGCAAGCCAAGTGAAAGAAGTAAGATCGCAGGTTCACAAAGCAACCAGCGTAGCTCCCGAAATGGATCGAGTCTTGGAGGAGACGAAGAGGATACCTTTCACCTCAAAGATCACCAACGTCAGAGTTCCAGACACCGGAAAGATCCAAATCCCTTTCTCTGATGGAACAACAGACCCAAAGGTGCACATGACAGCCTTCAACATCGCGATGAGCCGGACCAAGTTCAGACCCGAAGAAAAAGATGTCGGTTTCTGCCTCCTGTTCTTTGAACACCTAAAGGGGGCGGCCCTGTCTTGGTTCTCACGGTTGGAGAGAGATTCAATCTAAGACTTCGACCAGTTATCGTTGGCCTTCTTAAAGCACTACTCGCTATTCATAAGCCAATCAACATCCGACGCGGATCTCTACTCGCTGTCACAAGGACCGGAAGAAAGCCTTCGAGAATTCAATGATAGGTTCAAGGTGATTGTGTCCAGAATCGACGGCCTAAGAGACGGTGCCGCAATAAACGCCCTGAAGAAATCTTTACTAAAGCCTTCTAGCTTCCGAAAGGAAATCACTGTAAACCCGCCTGTAACTATCCAAGACGCTCTCCACAGCGCTTCTAACTTCGTAATCAACGAGGAAGAGATGAGGGCCCCGGCCGGAAAGCACCAATCAACAAAGTTGGTCGCCAAAGGCACGGCGCAGCCTTCTAACGTTCCAAACGAGAGGAAGAGTAGGCGAAGCGGAAGAGATGAGGAACCCGACACGGGTGGAGCGCACAACTATCAGATAAACACGAAGAGACCATCTGATGTGCTCAACAAAGGATCATGGAATACGTGGACCCGCCTAGGATACGACGAAAACGCCTTCTGCACCTTCCATAAGGCCAAAGGCCACTCGACCGAAAACTATAGGACAATCGGAAGAAGGCTCGCCGCGAAAATATTGGCCGGAGAACTCGGAAATGGGATAACTTAGCGGAGCAGCCGAAGAAGATGCGGGCGCTCCGGGCGGACGACCCAATCAAGAGCGTCCCGAGAGGCCCACTGAGGAAACGCCCAAGCGGGGAAGGTGACCAAACGGGGACGACTCCGCCGCGAACCAGAGGAGGATTCACATGATCATCGGAGGATCCCAGTACTGTCGAGACACGGTGGCTTCCAAAAAGGCGTTCTTGAGAAGAGGAGACAAACAATCCAGCCCTCAAGACTCGATCACCGAGAACGACGACCAAGTCGCCTTCCATTAAAAAGACGCCGAAGGTCTCGACCAACCTAATGACGATCCACTAGTGGTGGAGCTAGACATCAACGACTATGACGTCTCCCAGATTTTGATCGACACCGGAAGTTCGGTAGATGTCATCTTTCAGGAGATACTTCAAAGGATGAATGTGGATCTGTCAATGGTGAAACCCAACCCAAGGTCACTGACCGGGTTCTCTGGCGAAGTCACAATGACGGTGAAGGGAATGTCCTGAAATCAGACTTGTATTTATTCTAGTAAAGTCGTGATGTCGAGATAAGACAATCATATGATATTGGACGGTTATAATGTTTTGCTAGAAGCCGCTTATAACTTATGAGTTATGAACTCATTACCATTATCATATGATCCTATAGGGTCACACACCTAAGCAAACTGGATATTATAAATTGGGTTTTGATCATTAGAGTAATGATCATGATTAACGCATATAAGATATACGTCGATATCATTTTTCTATGAGGGTGTCGATCGACACTAATAGTGAGTATCGATCGACACCACTCGGGATCGTCTTCTCGATCCTTGACTTTCTGTGAGGGTGTCGATCGACACCAATGGTGAGTGTCGATCGACACCTGTCGGCAACTCCAGCCTATATATATGATATGAGGGCTCGAGTTTGGGAGATAAGAGAAGTCTCTTGCAGCCACAAAAACACAGAGAAAACCTTGAGAAAACCCAAGGCGAGTCGTTCGCGGTACTAGCATCCCGTCGTCCAGTTTGTGTGCGTGTGGACTTCTGTAGAGGCGCAGCACTTGAGGCGCTTCCTGATCTCGATTACCTGATCTTCTTCCGCTGCAAATACTAAGGTATATTCGAGATTTGACATATATTCAACATAGATTCAATTGGCACAAGATCCGTGACTTAGGATTGTTGTTAGGGCTGTTTTAATTCGATTAAAACCTGAACGAAATCCTTCAGACGGACAGGACAATCCAGCTTCCGGTTCACGTAGGTGGAATCACGAAGATCGTTAACTTCACGGTGGCAAACCATCCCGCGATTTATAACGTAATAATGGGAACCCCGTGGATCAACTCGATGCGAGCGATACCGTCGACTTACCATCTTTGTCTGAAGTTCCCAACACCAAGCGGAATAGAGACTGTCCGGGGAAATCAGAAGGAGGCCCGGATCTGTTTTCTAGCAGAGCATAAGCTCCGGAATCCGACGATTCCACAGAGAGTAAACCCAAAAAGAAAGAAAGAAGATGAAGTCCTCAAGTCAGGAAAGAAGGCAAGCAGAACCGACCAGTTTGAGAAAACGGAGGTTCTGCCCACCGAAGCTAAAACCAACCGAGAAGAAACTGAAGCTACCGAGAAACAACTTCGGAAACCGCTGAAGCCATAACGGGCGGTTCCATGGCAGAGACTTAGCCGTCTTCACGCCACAAAAAAAAAAGAAAAAAAAAAACGAAACTACAGGTGACTTGTTCCCTTTTCACTAAGGGTACGTAGGCAGCTCATTTAAAAAACGAGTTCAGTTACCCCCTTCCATAAAAAAGGGGGGGGAGTGGGTCTGTATATACATATACTCCCAAATTTTCGCTAAAATTTCGATAGATTGAACATTGGGATTCAGAATCTCATAACACATCAAAAAACTCAAAAAATTTCCCGAAAATATCAATCCGGATGAGCATCGG